>OU898285.1:5336809-5645970 GCA_918026665.1 Diabrotica balteata
TTATAAAAAATAATACAAATATTTTATAATATAAAAAATACCAAAGGAAAAATTCAAGGAATGTTTATACATAGGTCTCACAATCCTCTTCAACTTCTATTATTTGTTGGTATTGTGCTTCTTCCGCTGCTGGTAACATTTTCCTGACTTTTCGGAAAGAAAACAAGAAGTCACACCACTTTGAACATGCATCGTAGCCTGTCGATATACAAAAACATACCAACAGAACAGCTGCGAACGTGGCTAGGAAGGCTCCAATTATAACACACAAATCTTGAAACAAGTTCTCTGAAAAATAAATATTTTTTAGTAAACTGGTTAATTTGCTTTAGAAGAACCCTTTAGGACTACATCATAGAAAGTTTTCGGATTGACGATTCCATCATCAGTAGTACTACCTGGAATAAGTAATAATCACTTTATTTAGAAAAGCTTTATTTTAGATTCCATCTTCAGCAGCACTGAAGATGGAATATTTATTCTAAAAGCGTTCTGTGATTTAGCTCGAAAGGGTTCTTCTAAATAAATATACCTTTTATAAAGGATTTTTTTACTATTTTTTTTTTATATATGATATACAGCCGACAACAGGAAATTAACTTTTCCTTTTCTAATTTACTTTTATTTTTAATAAACTTTTCCATACTTTGGATGCTATGTACTAGTATGTGTTCCTCTCCAGATGGAATAAAACAGTACTAGGGACACCTTCTCTAGTAGTTTAAAACCTTTCTATCTCCTCAGTACAAAAAAGGCGTATATATTAGTTCTATTAACAGTCATTGACATAACCAGGACGCTGACCACTACCTTGTAAGAATAAAACTCAGGGTTCGTATATCAAACGCTAAGAAGGGCCAGAGCACAAAATTTACGAAATATAATACTGATGTGCTAAAGTCTGAAGATGCTAGGGATAACTACAGGAAAATTTTAAATGAAGAGCTGACAAGAATCGACGAAAATTTTAGTATAGAAGAACACTGTACCAAATGCAAGAAAGCTATCCATACAGTGACTAAACGCTTTTTGAAAACCTAACCAAGCTAAAATAAACGAAGATTGGTTTGACGAAGAATGTAGATCCATTAACCAACAGAAAAATTAAGCATATAAGAGACTTCAGCAGCGCCGAACGAGATCAAACCTGGAAACTATGAAAATCTTAGACGAGAAGAAAAAAGGACGTTTAGAAGGAAAAAGAAAGAATCAGACGAAAACGCTCTAAATGAGATTGTTAACCCCCACAATAGAAAATACTCGCAAAAGTTCTACCAGAAGATAAACAGCTGCATAAAAGAATTCAAACCCAGAATAACAGCATGTAAAGACAATCTTCGTGCCGGACTCTAAAAATAGTTGGTCATTAACAAAAATACTTGCATAGAACAATGATGACAATACCTTGAAAAACCTTGAACCTTGATAAAGTATATTTGCAACTATTATTACAGAATAGAATTATTCATTAACGAATAGTTATTCGTTAAGAAACTCTTCTACTGAATAATACGGTCTTTCAGATACTAGATAGACTAACTAGGGAAGAGTTAAAATCACGTGATTATTGAGCTGTGTTAGTTTTAGCAAGCTTGTGCAAGTTTCTCTTGCAACATTTTAGAGCTTTCTAGACGATTTTGATAGTTCATTTTTTTAATTGTTTTGGTAAATTTTAGATAAGTTCCTCTGTACTGGGACATATATTCAGTGACAAAGACGTTGGTAGGAAATATCTTAATGTACAGTAGTGGACGCATATTCTTGGCTGATATGCAGATACCTTTGGTAGTTCAGGGTTTGTGATGTTTTTACTTAATTGTAATTAAAGTAAATGCCTTATTAATAATACAAACAAGCTAACTAAAAAATTACCGAAATTATAGTCAACGTCCACAGAGGGAAAGTACCACCCAAAAGTCAAACACAAATTTTGGAATTTACGAAACTTTTGATTGGAATAAATCCTACCTAAACGTTGGGTTATCGAGGATGGTTTGTTAAGAGTGCTTAACTTGTATATTTATATTAAAAGAAATTAAATCGACAGTGAAACTATGGCGTCTAGGAAACCTAAAAACTCACCAAGTAAAAATTTCTCGACTTTGATTAGGTCATACCAATATTACGCATAAGTATCCAATGACTAAGGAAAACATTCCATTGTATGAATATTGTTACGACAACATTTCTGTTACCAAAATGTGGAAAATATGCAGTAAACAGACAAAATAACAATATTTCCAGTGATTTTAAAACCTTATTAAGTAAACATTTAACTACCAAAAACTTAATTAGCTTTCTTAAAAAGACATCTTTTGTAAAGATGTATTTTATAACGTAAATGTAATTTAATATAATGTAACAAAACTCCAAAAGCTCCAAATTTTCTGTATCAGTCTTCAAAGTTCTTATTTTTTACACCATAATAAATATTCTCCTGTCAGTTCTGCCAGACAACATTTATTTTCAAAATATGAAGATCGCTTTGTGCTTTGTTTAGTGGTTAGCTTTATCAGGAGATGCAAAACCAGTAATGAGTAGTTGAAATACAATCAACATACCTTGATTGTTAATCAAACTTTCTTTTAAACTAGAAATTAGATTGTATAAATATGGAATGAATGGTTAATGCTCTAAAATATTCTTTAACTGAAGTTTTTGGATGAGTATCTCTACAAGTATGTCTCTTATTAATCCTTGGAATTTGAAGCTCAATTTAGAAGCAGAAATACAGATTTTTTCAAATTCAAACTCAATTTCGGAATTTTTTCTTAAATATTCTAGCATAGGGAACATATATTTGGTACATTTAATAGCACTAACGAAATTGTAAGAAACACTTTAAAGAAATATGGATACTAGAAGCGTAATGCTTAAGATCTTTTCACAAACCAAGAGGGAGCTTAAAAAACTGCTTTTTTCTATCGCTGAACACAAAGCACTAGCTGTTTCCAAAATTTCACGACTAGATTGAAAAAGAGATAGTTATAAGTGCTCAATGCTCATATAAAACACAATCTGAAAAGTTATCCAAACACTATATGCCGATGATACAGCTATATCGGCTAAGTACAGACCTTTAAACATAGCAGTAATTGAAGAATGGAGCATACAATGGAAAATCGCCATAAACTCCGAGAAAACGCAAGCAGTGCTCTTTACAAAGAGACAGCAATAGCCAGAGGAGTAACTGCTAAATTCCTAGGACTCATAATGGATCAAGGATTAACGTTCAAAAAACATGTAGACGTCACACTACAAAAGCAAATATGGCAAAAGCGACAATAAAAGGACTCGCAATTAAGAATAAAATCTAAAATAAGACTGATAAATAGCATCATAACGCCTATATCAATATACGCATCTCTCGTATGGGGACACATCTGCAAAACAAATAAGAAGATGATATAACAGCAGCCCACAACAGTAGCTTAAGAGAAGCAGTCGTTGTACCCAGATACGTCTGTGAACGTTTTCTATTCAGAGAACTAAAACAAGTCAAAGTGACTGATATGATTGTGGAAAAAGCCAGGACAAAATTCTCAGAACTGACAAACCATCCAAGTAAGATATTGCGAGAAATAATGAGGTATGATGCAATCCATCGATGGAAGCACAAACGTCCCAAACAGCAGATACTAGCATAAACTTAAATATGTTAAATCAGAGGATATTCGTAGCTCTATCAACGTAAATGCCCACAATCACTGTGCAGGCTCAAAAAACATAAAAATCGGCTTTGTCCAACAAAAAATAAAAAAACTACTAACAAAAACAGGTGAAAGCCAATAAAAAAAATAACAGAAACGAATCCTTTCATGATCCAAATGTAAGAGCATGTAGAGGTGCTAATATAGACTCTGATCACTACCTTGTAACGCAAGGTACGTATATCAAACGCTAAGAAGAGCCAGAGCAAAAAATCTACGAAATATAATACTGATGTGCTAAAGTCGGAAGACTCTAGGGATAACCACAGGAAAATTTTAAATGAAGAGCTGACAAGAATCCATAAAGATTAAACGAAGATTGGTTTGACGAATAATGTAGATCCATTAACCAACAGAAAAATGAAGCATATAAATGATAAATGAAGAGACTTTAACAGCGCAGAACGAGATCAAACCTGGAAAACTATGAAAATCTTAGACGAGAAGAAAAAAGGACGTTTAGAAGGAAAAAGAAAGAGCCATACGAAAATGCTATAAACGAGATTGTTAACCACCACAATGGAAAAGACTCGCGAAAATTCTAACAGAAGATAAACAGCTGCAGAAAATAATTCAAACCCAGAATAACAGCATGTATAGACAGAGATGGTTCCATAATTAGTGACAAAGAATAGATACTAAACAGGTGGGCGAATCATTTTGAAGAACTGCTTAGCGACATTCGTGAAGAAGACCAAATAGAAAATACTTTGCCTGAAATGGATGAAGACGCTCAAGATCCACCCCCCACTGAAGAAGAAATTAGAGAAGCCAGTTCAAAACTGAAAAATAGCAAAGCCCCTGGTTTGGACAATTAGTTATACAGAAGTTTTGGGGAACCTGACATTGTAAAATGTATTAAATTAGCACGCCTTCGATGGATAGTGCATGTAATTATCCGAGATGAAGATGCAACAATCAGAAAAATTATCGACCGAAGAGTACAGTGGTAAGACGAGCCAGAAGAAGACCAAAATTTAGGTATCAAGATAACATAGAGGATGATCTAAAATCCATCAGAATTAAAGCATGAGAGTTGCCAGAGACAGGAGCGAATGGAAGATTGTTCTGAAGAAAGCTTTGGCTCATAACGAGCTTTAATGGCACTGATGATGATGATGATCCAATGAATTGTTACACCCGAACGTCATTTCAAGTCTCTTAGGCTGGGTTCAATTAAATTGCTTGCTTGCATCCAATCTAAAACCGGTATCTGGACACTACTTAAAATAGTCTAAAAGGCATTATTTTTTAATAAAAGGTTTTGTAAATAGAGCAATTATGATTTGAATTGTATCTTCACAATAATCTTCAGAAAAATCAAAATTTTTGTTAGATTTAAAATAAAATTAGGCAATTTAATATTTTTTACTTAAAAACAATGTGGAAGATTCAACCCAAATGAACCATGTATTTTACAATTCAATAAAAAAGTTCAACCAAATTGAACGTTGAAATGAGTCGTACCAATTTGTACTTTTGTTCAACTTCGTTGTACAACTGGGATGATTCATCCACATTGACGCGTCTTTACAAGTTTTGTTGATTGTGTTCGATTCAACCGTTTATTTCATTTTGACATAATATAATAAGTTTCGTACGTACGTTTCTAATCATTCACATTGTTCAACTGAATTGAATGGTGTATTTATTGAATTTTAAAATCGTCAATATTTGATAATATTTCAGCTCTGGTTATGTCACTGTCCATAGTGGCGTGAAGATATTGCGATAAAATATTTGTTAAATATTTTTATCTTACTTGGTTTTAAGTTCTTGGTAGTAATAACATTAAAAATCTAACACGAAGACATATTTTGATAAGGACATAATTCGCAATAATTCACCCGATAAGAGTTATTAATTACAGTGTTTATATATTTGTTTATGTTTATGTTGATAAATTACAGTGTTTATGGTGCAGATATGTATTAACGATCGGTGATTCAGAGTTTTATCAAGTCAGCAAAAATATATTGGATAATTGTTATACAAGAAAAAGATGTTCATAAAAAATTAAAGATATGAACTCTGAACAGTGAATTATATCTAACTAGTTTTTTAACTTTTCTAAACTTCAATTAACTATGTTTAGAAAAGGTAGATTGAGATACTGACACAATTGAAAAACTCTATGAAATCTTAAAAACTTGGAAGATTCATTTTACAATAAAAAAAAAACAAAAAGGTTCTTTGATTCAACATGTCATAAACTACCTACATCTACAAAACCTAATAAGGAACAGGAAACTCAAATTAACAAAGAAACTTATCGAAAACCATGTCATATTTGTGTTATTTTATGTTTTTAAAAGCAGTTTCATTTACCCGTCAACAGCAGAAATAAAGAAATGTCATCTAATAAATAACTACTCACTTCCAAAGAAGTCGCTTTAACCTGTTAAAAAAATCTAATAAATTAAAAATGGATTTGACTGAGCACTCTGCTGATCACACTGATCTTAAAATATTAAATCTTGATTTGGTTTTGGTAAACTAATTGGACTGGGCGAAAGAAGATTCGCTTATAATTATAAAATAATAGATTTACAGGAAAAGCAATCGGTTTATGATCAGACGACAAAGTAGACGACTTTCCGTAGATTTAAGACATATTGAAAATAGGGGTTAAAAAGAAACCATTACCAAATTGATCGTATCATATAATCACATATTTGCAAAAGATAAATTTGGTATAGGTAAAGTTAGAACAAATGAAAATCCACAATTTTCCTTTAAGCTATTTCTATATGTTAAAATATTTCTTTGGAAAAACATAAAAACACATTAAAAATTTTGGTTATGGTAAGGGTGTCAGAACCTGACCATTTCTTGCAGTTAAAGTAACATATTCTGCTTCTACTCCGACAAATTGTAGGGTTCTTACACCCTACACAGCGTCAAGGGTAAATAGCTTCTTCAGTGAAGTTACTGAAAAGTTGATTTCTAGTCAAACTATCTGAAAAAATTGTGAGATGCATGTCATTTGAGACCAAGATAATGTTGGGCAATCAAACATAGTCAATAGGGCTTCCAAAACTTGTAAATTCATTCTTGTAATTCCATTATTATGGAATTACAAGAATGGAGTGAATCGAAGTATCGAAGACGTTTGGGCCGAAATATCCAGACTCCTATATCCACCTCAAACTTTACATCAGTTAGCTTATAGATTGCAAATAATTTGTGAAATAGATACCTTAAAACTTTAGTGATCATTTAATAATGACGTTTCCAAACAGACTGACAGCATTAAGAAGAGCAAGAGGCGGCCCTATAATGCACATGTGTATGTATGCATATTATTCAAAAATTTATAATTTACTAATATACTATTATGAAACAATGTAAAAATATAAAAGCATTTACCTTCTTCTTCGAATGGGTCGTATAATGTTCCGGTTATTATTGCAGCGTTAAAGTCATCTGCAGTGTTTTCGCGAGCTTGTTGATATATCCTAGGTTTAATTGATTCCATAAACTTTTCTACATCAGTCTGCATACCAAATTCTGAGAAACGCACTGAGTTAGCGTTATCATTCAACTCGTATTTATCTAAAACGATATTTTGATATCAACTTAAATTCTTTAGGAGTCTGAAAGCGTTTTAAAAATTATTCGAGCATGCAAATATATGAGAAGAATATGGAAGAAAAAATGTATACGGAAAAAGAAACAGTGATATGGAATCAATCCTCAACAACTATTGTTGGAAAAACAAGTTTTTGTATACGTTTTTTTCATAGAAGCACTGAAAACGTCGATAAAATAGCCCATATTTTCAAACTAATAGTTGGAAATACCTGTTTGTTGTTTGGCACCTCTTTTATTTCCATTGCTACTCTTTGTTTTATCTTCTATATGACCAAGAAATTATCCGAATCGCAATTTGTGCCTCTATACGATCTAATATCTGTTACAGAGATTGCTCATCGCTTAGATACTAATATTGACTGAATAATTGACTGAAATATTATCGTGTAATTGACTATCGAAGTACGTGTTTCCCTCATAAAAACATTCATAAAGGAACCTGGATAATATTTATTACTATCTAAGCGGTGGGCAACCTCCGTAAGGGATGTTAGAATTAATAGAGGCGCAAATTACGATTTGGTTATATCGAAGATAAAACAAAAATATCAATAAGTAAAGAAAAGGTAAGAAAAGAGCAAGGCGCCAAATATAGAAAATGGAACACATATATATTTAAAAATTCTAAAAAGAAGAATGAAGCACTGAGCACAACCTCTGGTTCATCTGGGAATTTTTTCTTTGTTTATTTGCTAAAAACTACTTGTTTTGAACAAAATATTTCTATTATATTGTATAATAAAAAGTAAATAAACATTATTATTATTATTGTTATTATTATATAAAATTTAATGCTATCAAAGATGATTAGTCTGCTCTAATCATAAACCTTTGGAAAATTTAAAAACAACACCTAGAACTGACGAAATCCTTGGAGATTTTATTTTTTTAATTATCTCCATTTTAAAAATTATTTACAAAAGGGTAAACATTTTAAAAATAATGATTTAATTCAAAGAGTAAATTTAATTGATAAAAGTGAAATAGTGCAAGATCAATTTTGTGATCTTCAAAACAAATAAAATATAAGCTAGGATTAATATTTTAAACTTAAAAAAAAAGTCTATAATTTTAGTATCATTAGAAATAGGAAATTATATTATTGCATTGGTATATCAGCATTATGGACATATTGGAATAGCACGAATCATTGCTAAAATCAGAACTAAATATTGGGTCTTGAAAAAGCTATACAACTCTGGCTGGATTCGTATGGGGTGAATTGAGTAGCTCTATAACCGACGCAGCCGGTCCCAAGCCCGGATAAAAGAGGAGGGTCAGAGGAGTAACACCTCTAAAAAAAACTGGCTGACCCGGCTGATAGCACCCTGTGTGGGCCCCTGCCTGGGGTACAGCTGAAAACCGGTCAACGGTCTCGAGATCAGAGGATGGCTGGAAAAGTCACAATGGTCGAGAGGGCGGAAGAACCAAGAGGGTTTGATCCAGAATGGGCGGCTAAAGAAAAGGTCCTCCAAACGGGGTTTGTGGGGTTAGTAATTAGCAACCTAACACACAGAAAAACGTAAGGGTAAGAAGAACGAAAATCGCAAGATGACAAAGCCCAATACGAAAATACATCCTCGGGTGGAAATCTACACCTGAGCCCCATCGGATACGGGGGATGAAAGCTCAACCAAAAATCAAAACGAACAAAAGATAGAACATTCATATGTGCAACGTGGAATATACAAGGATGGAACAAAAAGGTGACGAAAGTGATCAAGGAGTCAACCAAAAAGAACGGAAATGGAACGGAAACAAAAGATCATATCCATTACTGGAGCAGAGTGGAGCAGATCCATTACTACTCAAAAATAAGTGGAAGAACAAAATACTAGAGAAAATATTTGAACGAACCTAGTGCAGTGATGGTTCAAGGAGAATTAAAAGAACCACGAGCTGGATGAACTACTGCAGAGCTCAGATATTGTTAGAATTGTAAAGTCACAAAGACTAAACTGGCTTGGTCACCTAGAAAGAATACCAGATAATCGATCTGTAAAAGTAGTCCAGAGATGGAAGCCCCAAGGAAACAAAACAAGCGGAAGGCCTCGTAAAAGATGGATAGAAGACGTAGAGAAGGATCTTAAAACCATAACCATCAGGCAGTGGCGAAGAAAAGTGTCCGACAGGGCCAATACTCACAAAGGGTTGTAGCGCCATTAGAAGAAGAAGAAGAAGGCTATCAAAGTATTTGGAATTGAAAAAGTATTACTAAAAAGCCATTTTTTTAGTAAATAATAAGCAAAAAGAAGAACAAACAGGATTCATTATTGGACGATATATTACGTACAGTTGACACTTTGAAAAACAAAACACAGTTTAATAAATTGAAAAAAAATTGGTGCTGGTAAAAACACATTTTTGAAATTGGAGCATCGAAAATAATCATACTCTTTTCTTACTTATTCGGAACCAAAATAATAGGCTGTATAATATTTCTGTGTCGAAAAAAAGATTACAAATAAATAGCAAAACCTTTATCAATTAAAATTAATAGCAATTTATTATGAATTGTAGCTTATGAAATAATGTTTCATTTGATTCAAGTTTTTAACCCCTTAGAAAGCATCCCTTGATGAAAAATATAATTAAAAAGCCTATTTATAGTTTAAAATTTTCCATTTAGATAACTAAAAATTCATTCCTCGCTTATGAAACGAAATTTCTTGTGTTTAAATTCTTCAACCCCTAAAGAAGACTTATAACATTAAAAACAATTTTGTACACATTAAAATTTTAAACTTATGTATTTAAATCAATAAAATTTTATTTCTTGCATATGAAACATTATTTATTTGGTTGCTGCAACTTTTTAAACCTTAGTAACTACCCTCTATGCTAATAACAGTATAAAGCATTCAATATATTTTGTAGGTACCGATATATTCATCTGCAAAACTATTAGGTATACGTACTTTAGATATGCGGTAACTTCAAAATACGTATATTTTTTAAGCTCCAAAATTATCCCCCAAAAATATTATTGGTTTTTCTTCAATAAATCAGTTAATGTTTAAGTTTTGATCTATGTATATAAGCCATTTGAAAGGATATAATGTTCATTAGAAAGCGAAACTGTTTTTCAATTTTGAAAAATTAAGGGTTGAAGCACTCAAAGTAGAGAGTGTTCACACCAAGGTATACATTTTAATCGGTGATATCTCCATTGTTTTTTACGGTACATAAGTTTATAAAAAACGAGAATATTGATGACAAAAAGAACTCAGAACCCGTGATCACTTTGAGCAAAAGAATTTCCACTTCCGAGAAGGGGTGGCAACCACCCCTGGGGCGAAAGCACATATCGGCGTTATATAACTTTTGTTATTTAAGCACTTTACCATCAACTCACCAAATTTCAAGTGAGGCGGTTCAGTCTGATAACATTGGGAGATGAGTCACCTGAGTGACTGGAGTATTCTTCTAAATGTGCCTATCTGTTGCCGACCACATTGACCCATCTTACTCTATTCACAGCAGCTCGAAATAGATCAGTTAAGGTTAGACCAGTCAATTTCCTAAGATTGGCCAACCAACATATACGTCTAAGTCCAGGGTCTCTTTTACCCTCAATCTTGCCCTGTAGAATCAACTGTAGAAGTCGGTATTTATCATTACTCATGATGTGGCCGAAGTAAGCCAATTTTCTGTTTTTTGTGGTGTTAATAATTTCTTTGTCTTTTCTAGGCTCTGGAGAATAGTTATGTTACTTGTCTGGTGTATATATGAGACCCTCAACGTATGTCTGTAGCATCACATTTCAAATGCCTCCAATCGTTTTATGGCATCTTCTGTGAGGCACTAGCTTTCTACTCCATAGAGGATCACACTAAAGACGTAACATCTAAGAATTCTGGAGTATACCGGTACAAACTCAAAACGAATAAGAATAAAAAATAAAATACGCTTACCTTCGGTAAATTCTGGAACATACTTGAGCATATCTATTTTCTTATTGCAGTCAGATATGGATGAATCAGTCAACGTATCCAGCTCTGTTGGAAAGAATACTGTAGTTAATTTAAATATGTAACCAAAATAGGGAAAAGTAAAAGATACATAAAGAATGCAGTTCAAACTATACACAAACAATCGGAAAAATATATAAACACACATGGAATAAAGGACAAATTTTGTGAAGGCGGGTAAAAGAATTATTTAAGAAAGTAATAAAATATGTTGGATTTATGCAATATTGTTAAAACTCAATAAGCCAAAATTTAAAATCTTCGATAGATGAAATTTTAACACAATGTTGTCCAAACTTACGACCAATTAAGTTATTATAGATATCTTAAAAGATATAAGGAACATAAAATACATACTTGAAGATTAGAGATTTTCAACAGATATGTTGTGATCATACAATAAAATTTTTTGAAGCAGAAACCTTCATAAACACAATAATAGATGTAAAGATTGTTGAAATATCCTTTAGTCCAGAAAATATGGAAAATGTATGTTAAAAGTCCTTCCATTTGACCTAAAGAATGCACCAGCATTGATGATATTTTAATTATTTCAAATAGGACAAAATATTTCACATAATAAAGTTTCTTGAAAAGCCTAGCGAAAATTTTTTTTTATTTAAAGTATATCGAAAATAAAACTGCTAAACTTGAAACTTTACATATTTTGCTACAGAAATGGATTCAATTTGAATGATCTGACAAGTGTGAGCAAGCATTGAACATAATAAAAGATTATTTGTGTTCAAAACAAAATCTATCTATATGATTTTAGAAAACCTGTATTTATACTCAGAAGCCACCTATAAAGAAATAGAAGCAACATTTAGTTACAAGAAGATAGTATTTTACATCCTTTTTTTATATTATTTATATAAATCACTGAGCACAACATCTGGTTCATCTGGGAATTTTTTCTTTGTTTATTTGCTAACAACTACTTGTTTTGAACAAAATATTTCTATTATATTGTATAATAAAAGTAAATAAACATTATTATTATTATTGTTATTATTATATAAAATGTAATGCTATCAAAGATGATTAGTCTGCTCTAATGATAAACCGTTGGAAAATTTAAAAACAAAACCTAGAACTGACGAAATCCTTGGAGATTTAATTTTCTTAATTATCTCCATTTTAAAAATTATTTCAAAAAGGGTAAACATTTTAAAAATAATGATTTCATTCAAAGAGTAAATTTGAAAGTGAAATCTTCAAAACAAATAAAATATAAGCTAGGATTAGTATTTAAAAATTAAAAAAAAAAGTCTATAATTTTAGTATCATTAGAAATGGGAAATTATATTATTGCATTGGTATATCAGCATTATGGACATATTGGAATAGCACGAATCATTGCTAAAATCAGAACTAAATATTGGGTCTTGAAAAAGCTATACAACTCTGGCTGGATTCGTATGGGGTGAATTGAGTAGCTCTATAACCGATGCAGCCGGTCGCAAGCCCGGATAAAAGAGCAGGGTCAGAGGAGTAACACCTCTAAAAAAACTCGGCTGACCCGGCTGATAGCACCCTGTGTGGGCCCCTGCCTGGGGTACAAGTGAAAAATACAGGGTACAAAATCAAAACGAACAAAAGATAGAACATACATATGTGCAAAGTTTATGGAATTAATCCAACGTCCATCAAAGGAAAGGATAAATTCAAATACTTGGGGTTCATAATCACGAAAAAGGCAACAACAGAGGAAGAAATTAAGCAAAGATTAGGACAAACAAGGGCAGCAATCCGACAACTTAACTCAGTATGGTGGGTAGACACCTAAATATGAAGACAAAAACACCGATTTATAAAACATTAGTGCAAGTATTATGACATATGGGACTGAAATTGGATTATAAACAAGAAAAACAGCAGTAAGATAGTAGCAACAGAGATGGAATTTCTGTGAAGATACTGCAGAGTGACAAGAATGGATAAGAGGAGTAATGACGAAATAAAGCAAAGAACATCAATAGAAACAGACATAGTAACATATACAGAACAAAAAAGACTAAAGTGGTATGGACATACTAGTACATATAGGAAGTAAGAAGGACTAGCGATAGCAGATGGATAAAGAGAATAACCGAATGGAGCCCCATAGGAAGGAGGAAAAGAGGACGACCACGAAGATCCTGGATGAACGAAGTACACGACGCCATGAGTCAGGGAGACCTAAACGATGGAGAATGGGACAACAGAGAGAGATAGATACACAATCTAAGAATTGTAAAATTTGCATAGAAAATAAAACTCATCGTTTTTTGTGCAATAGGTCTTCTATAATGATTGGGTCCGTGAGAAGAACTATTTTAAATAATGTCTTTGGATAATGCCGGTGGTTTTAAATGAGATAAAGATACTTTTATGATAAATCGAGGTGACGAATCTGAATCGGAAAGAAAAAAGAAACTCAACAATAAAAAAATTGAAACGAACACTGTATAAACCCTGTAATTAAAAAGAAGAAGATTAATATAAAAATTAGAAGCAACTCTTAGAAAACTAGGTATACACATATCTACAGTATAACTTAGATGGGGACTGGGATTTAATTTGAAAAACTCCTGTTAGAACTGAGAAAGCTTAACTTAATATAATAGTTAGAATTTGAGTAATTAACTGTCCCTTGTAGAACCAAGCAATTGTGGACCACAATGTGGACTGGAACGATCAACAAACTGAAAATTATGATACCAACCTGTAACAAAGAAAATCGAAGAACTCCAATGCCGTCTTTCTCAGGTTTGTGCTGTAATTTTAGTGTATTGGATGCAGTTCATGACAATGATTATAATATATAGTAAAAGGAGTTATATTTAAAAACTTGTATAAGACGTATAATATTTAAAATAGTATTAAATTAACCAAATAAAAATAAGTAAATATATGTATTAATGACTTACCGAATAAATATTTTGGAGCACATCTCTTTTCGTTTGGTCTGTTGAGCACTCCAGCGCTGAAGACAAGAAGTCCTGTGAAGTAAAATAGATAACAATTAAAAAAAAACAGGAACTTTTATAGAAAAAGGGAAAAATACAGTTCATTTGAGCGCATCTTTTTGGTATGTGGATACTTTTGTGGTAGACACTTTTCTCTATAGTGTTCGGTCAGATAACAGGAATACTGCAGTTTAGTAATTAATGATTGGTTTATGCTACTTATATAGTGTAAAAGAAGGTTTAAACTTGGGATAAGATTGGTAAAGATAAAAATGACATGCATCTAAAGTAAAATCCAAAATCCTTGATGACTGAGATCATTTATTTCCCAGTGCATTAATCGAAATATACACCAACATTTGAATTTTATGACCAATACATGAGAAGCTTCTATGATACAAAAAAGGTTTGACCAGATCTTGACAAAATCTAAAAAGCCTAAGGCCACAACAGTAATAGAAGAAGATCCATCTGAAATTTCAGGTTTTTCATAGGAATTAGGAATGAAATAGGTTTGCCAAAAGGACATTGAAACATATAAGTGCAATAAACCAGTTCGCCACTAACAATGACAACACATTTATTAGGGTAAAGTTAAAAATATTTCAGTTAAAAAAATGCTGCAAAAGCAAAAAAAAAAAAAGTTGGACAATGAATTTAAATATCAAAGAATTCGAACATTATTCAAAAATAAAGTGAAAAATTAGACATCAATCCCACTTCAGACAATAATAGTCCTAACCAAATAATGGTAGACTCTTTCCAACAGAGTGAAACAAAATTATTCCAGTTACACTAACTCCCTAACCAACAGTTCTTTACTTTTTCTAAATAACTTCTCAAAAATGCTGGTCCAGTAACAAACGCTGTAAAATTTACTGCAAAAAAATGTAATTACTACAGAAAATTGGAAAAAAAGGGTATGTACCAAATGAAAACAAAGGTAAGTAAATACTCAATTGATTACAAGAAACGTCGTACAAGAAACATATTTCTTAAAAAGAATAAAGAAAATCGTAAAATTCGTTGTAAAATCTTAAATAAAACAAATAGATAAATAATAGAAAAGACAAAGCAACATTATGATAAATTATTCATGAAGCATAAATGTTATAAAGTTTGGCAAAGAAGACGATATTTAATCCAAAATTTTAACAAGAGTACCTTACCTAGTAAAAATAAGAGTTATAGCCATTTTAACCCAGTTCATTTTATATCTGAGTCACCAAATTAAGTACTCTAAGAGAACACCTGGAACTGCTTTGCACCTAGGAAGAGCTTCTCACTGTTTATTGCTTCGAGCTATGCGACAAAGGCTTCTAGAAGCCGACATTAATACGCCTGACATACACAATATGAACAAATATTCCCTGCTTTCGTAAAAACGAAAAATGAAAGCAGCATTTTAAAAGCACAAAACAGAATAAAGAATACAAATGTTTACACCAACTAAAATTATCTAATACCATCCAGAAAAAAAGTCTCTAATTACACAGGTTGAAAAGGACCTAAAAGTATTCTTCTGGAATGTACGAACTTCTTATCAAAGCGAAAAATTAAGTTAAGGATACTTTGTGAAGATCTTACGAAATACAAAGGGAGATTACAGATATTTAGGAAGTGCGGTGGATAGAAAAAATAATACACTATAGAAGACACCAGGATATGTATACTATAGCTGTCAAAATACAACACCCGAATTCGGAACTGGTTTCAGAATTCAAAGTAGAGCACGACAAATACTCCTTGTTTTGGGTACAAAGGAATTTGACTAGGTGCTAGAAAGTTCTGCTATTATATTCAGTACTGAATGTTGGAAAATTAAAAAGAACTAAAGGTAATGAATGCATGTATGAAGTAGAAGATATTCTAGCACCAAATAAGTAGATCCTTATATCAAAAATAAAGTAGAGCATAAGACAAAAAAGATATCTATCTCCCAAATGGAAAAGGATATGGCCTATAGGAAGACTAAATTAATTACAAGGGAAGTAGTACACGAAACAGATTTGTTAAAAAAAATAAAGAAAATCATAAAATTCATTGTAAAATCTTAAATAAAACAAATAGATAAATAACACAAAAGACAAAGCAATATAAAAAAATTCTAAAAGTATTTTATAAAATATATTTAATATTAAATATTCAAAAAGGTACAACCAAAATCATTTTTAAAATCAAAATTTGTTATTAGATAAAAAACATTACAAAATGTTATAAAGTTTAGTACAGAAGAAAATGTTTAATCCAAAATTTTAAAGAGTACTTTACCTAATGTTATAGCAGTCATAGCCATTTTACCCCATGCACTTTGTGTCTGCGCCATCAAAAAAAACATTGTAGAGGAACACCTGGAACTGCGTTGGAACGAGGAAAAGCTTTTCTCACCGACTTATGGCTCGATCGATGTGACTTCAATTCGTCGTTTAATTGACAGCGTCTTACGAAAGTACCGATATTAATGCGCCTGACATGCGCAATAATAAGAAAAAATATTCCCTGCTGTCTTAAAGGAAAAATTAAAGAAGGATTTTAAAAGAAAATGCAAAATAGCCTCAACAAGGAATTTTTGGTAAACAAAAGGGCTTTGGAGTTGGCTTTACTCCTCTTTTAGAAAGGGATTACGACAAAAATTGAGTATTTTTAGTATTTGTTTGTAGATGTAGTTACCAGTACAAAAATAAACTTTGACGAAATTATTGTAAAATTAATAGTTTTAAATATTAATATTAGAGAGTAATTGGGAAATAAATGAAAATGCATGCAGTAGATGTAGAAGTATGGAAAACTGAAGGAAAAACTATACAACACTGCCACAAGATCCGCTATTATATTCAGCACTGAATGTTGGACATTTTAAAAGAACTTTAGACAATGGGTTCATGTATGCAAAAGAACATAATTAAGTACCAAAGAATTAGAGCCTTATATCAAAAATAATGTAGAGCATAAGACATCTTACCAACTTCAGATGTAACAAAGGCTTCTGGAAGCCGAAATTAATACGCCTGACATGTGCAATACGAGAAAATATTTCCTGCTTTCGTAAAAAGTAAAAATTAAAGCAGAATTTTATAATCAAAGTACAAAAAAACATAGGGAATACAAACGCTTACACTAACTGAAATTATCTAATACCATCCACAAGAAAAAGTCCCTGACCTCACAAGTCAAAAATGACTTAAAATTATTCATCTGGAATATACGATTATATCAAAGCGAAAAATTAAGTTAAGGGTACTTTGTGAAGATCTAACGAAATACGAAGTAGACATTACAGCAATTAAAAATAGCGGTGGATAGAAAAAATAATACACTATAGAAGACACCAGGATATGTATACCAAAGCTATCAAAATACCGCACCCAAATTAGGAACTGGTTGCAGAATTCAAAGTAGATCACGACAAATACTCCTTGATTTTGAGTACAAAGGAATTTGACTAGGTGCTAGAAAGTTCATTTATTATATTCAGCACTGAATATTGGACAGTTAAAAAGAACTGAAGATAATGAATGCATGTATGCAATATAAGATGTTCAAGTACCAAAGAATTAGAGTATTATATCAAAAATAAAGCAAAACATAAGACATCTTACCAACTTCACACATTAATAGTCTTAACCAAATAATCGTAGATACATTTCAATATAGTGAAACAAAATTGCAGATGCACCAACTCCCGACCCAACAATTTTTTACTTTTTTAAAATACTGTCTCAAAAAACAGAAACAAACATTGCAAAATTTAACAATGCTGAACGACCGAAAAAATGTACTAGATAAAACTGGAAAAAAGTACCAAATGTATAAAGGACGTTGACAAAAGTAAAACTTAATTTATACAGGAATAGAAGTAGAAAGTAGCACAAGAAACAAATTTTTTAGAAAGAATAAAAAAATCATACTATACTTTGTAAAATTTTGAGTAGAACAAATAAATAGATTTATCAGAAGAAGTCAAAAATATGATGAATACCTAAATCAAAAATTGCCTTAAGCAAAGAAATTCTAAAAATATTTTATAAAATATATTGAATATTAAAATATTCAAAAGGTACAACCAAAATCATTTTTAAAATCAAAATTTGTTATTATATAAAAAACATTACAAAGTTTAGTTAGGAAGAAAATATTTAATCCAAAATTTTAGAAAGAGTACTTTACCTAATACTATAAAAGTCATAGCCATTTTAACTGGTGCACTTTGTATCTGCGTGATCAAATTAAACATTGTATGGGAACACCTGGAACTGCGTTGGAACTAGGAAAAGCTTTTTTCACCGACTTATGACTCGAACAATGTGACTTCAATTCGTCGTTTAATTGACAGAGTCTTACGGAAGTACCGATATTAATGCGCCTGACATGCGCAATAATAAGAAAAAAATATTTCCTGCTGTCTTGAAGGAAAAATTAAAGCAGGATTTTAAAAGCAAATGCAAAATAGTATCAACAAGGAGTTGGAATTTTTGGTAAACAAAAGGGCTTGGCAGTTGGCTTTACTCCTCTTTTAGAAAGGGACTACGACAAAAATTGAGTATTTTGAGTATTTGTTTGTAGATGTAGTTACCAGTACAAAAACAAAATGGCAACTGTGACGAAATGATTGTGAAAATTAATAGTTTTAAATATTAATATTAGAGAGTAATGGAGAAATAAATGAAAATTTATCCACTAGATGTAGAAGCATAGAAAACTGAAGAAAAAACTATACAATACTGCCACAAGATCAGCTATTATATTCAGCCTTGAATGTTGGACATTTAAAAAGAACTTATGCCAATTGATTCATGTATGAAAGAGAACATATTCAAGTACCAAAGAATTAGAGCCCTATATCAAAAATAAAGTGAAACATAAGACATCTTGCCACTTCAGACATTAATAGTCTTAAATACCAAATAATCGTAGATACATTTCAATATAGTGAAACAAAATTGCAGATACACCAACTCCAGAAACAATATTTTTTTACTTTTTTTAAATAATTTTTCAAAAATGCTGGCCCAGCAACAGACGCTGCAAAACTTACTGTAAAAAAATGTACTACAGAAAATTGGAAAAAAGGTATCTACCAATTGGAAATGGGTATCGCCTACAGGAAGACTGAATTGATTACAAGGAAAGTAGTACACGAAACAGATTTGTTAAAAAAAATAAAGAAAATCATAAAATTCGTTGTTAAATTTTAAATAAAACAAAAAGATAAATAATACAAAAGACAAAGCAACATATGATAAATCATTCATGAATCATAAATGTTATAAAGTTTACTGAGTCACCAAATTAAGTACTCTAAGTGAACACCTGGAACCGCTTTGCACTTAGGAAGAGCTAGTCATTGTCTATTACTTCAAATGATGTAACAAAGGCTTCTGGAAGCCGAAATTAATACGCCTGCCATACACAATATGAACAAATATTCCCTGCTTTCGTAAAAAGGAAAAATTAAAGCAGAATTTTAAAAGCAAAAAAACAGCATAGGGAATACAAATGCTTCCACCAACTGAAATTATCTAATACCATCCAGAAGAAAAAAGTCCCTGACCTCACAGGTTGCAAATGACCTAAAAGTATTTATGTGAAATGTATGAACCTTATATCAAAGCAAAAAAACAAAGTTTTGCATAGTTTATGGATATCTAACGAAATATAAATTAGACATTACAGCTCTTTAAGAAGTGCGGTGAATAGAAAAAATAATACACTATAGAAGACACCAGGATATGTATACTATAGCTATTAAAATACCACTCCCAAATTCGGAACTTGTTTCAGAATTCAAAGAAGAGCACGACAAATACTCCTTGATTTTGGTTACAAAGGAACTTGACTAGGTGCTAGTCAAGGTCTTGCATGAGCTAAGAAGACGAAAACTCCTTAATTTCAAACTAAGCAGCAACAAAAAAAGGATTCTAAGGATCAAGCGAGAATTCTTCAATCTATGTACCTATAAGTTGCTAAAGTTGCTCAGTTGCCTAAAGAAAATCTGAATTCATACAAGAAGAGAAAATGGTACAAGAAACAGAATATTTTACAAACAAATCCTGGAATATCGTAATAAAAAAAAACTAAAATATATTCAAAAGGTACAACCAAAATCATTGTGAAAATCAAAATAAATTTAATTATTTAATAAAAATAAATAAACAATAAAATGTTGAATAAAAAAAAGGAAAATATTTTAAAAAATTAAAATATCTTACCTAGTAGTATAAAACTTATAGCCATTTTATCTCGGTTCACTTTACGTCTTAGTCACCAAATTAAGTACTTTGAGAAAACCTGGAACTACGTTGCAACTAGGAAGAGCTTCTCACCAACTGTTGCTTCAAGCGATGTGATTTTAATCGATCGCCAAATTGACAGACACCTCAGGAAGAACAGAAATATATGCGCCTAACATGCGCACTAATAAAAAATATTCCCTGGTGTCTTAGAGGGAAAACTAATGCAAAATTTAAAAGCGATGTACATAACAGGATCGTATTAGACTATTTGTTTTATTAATAAGACATAATAAAATCTACTTCATAGACCATAATAATCATAATTAAAACGTCAAATATTTTTTCAAATAGAAGCTTTTCTGTCGACATTGGACATATACCTCATCCTGCTGTTTCCAGACATTACTAAAATCGTTGATTGAATAATCCAAATCCCATTTGGGTTACTCAATCAACGCTAAAATCTAATTTTTCTTAAATCTAAAATTTTTTGACGTAAAAGTGTATTAAGAAGCGCATTGTGGATCGTACCACCATTTAACATTTGTAAAGATGTTAGTATACCAGAAAAATAGCAAATATGATTTGGAAAGTCTAAAGAATGAATTCATCCACATTTTGTACAAATTCAATTTGGCTACAAAATATTAGAAAAGCAGATAGATAGATAAATGGTTTATTGGTAATAAATGAATACAAAAGTATTTTTACAAGCCAAAGAAAAAAATATAGTGTCAATATAGTTAATATACACATAAATATAAAACATAAAACATAGATACAGTGTTTTAACTTATACTGTTGACAATTACAACAAACTAAAATTGGAAGTAAAATACTTCTCATATGTAAAAAAGGCATTCACTATAAGGTAACTCTTAAGAAGCCATATAGTACATTAAAAAGAAGAATTGTTAATAATTGCCTAGAAAAAATCTCTTTTTTAGCAGGGAGAGGAAACAATCCAATTACAGTAGAGACAAAAGAAGACGAGACGAAATGTAAGTTGGAAACACGGCCGAAATCTGAAAGAAGTAGAAGATCTGTTCATGGTAAAGTCCCAACTTTCGACGGAAAATCGGCATGAAACAACTACATGAAACAGTTCAAATCAGCTGCAAGAGCGAACGGATGGTCTGAAAAAGAAAAGGCTGTAAACCTGACTATAGCTCCTCGAAGAGATGCCTTAGATGTGCTCCAGACCATAGCCGTAGAGGAGACGGTTGATTTCGAACAAGGTTAAGAAAAGGTTAAATATGCGATACGGCCACGAACATTTAGAGCATGTATATCAACCGCAGCTTAAAAATCGAAGACAAAAGAAAGATGAGGCTCTTCAAGAATACGAGGTAGATATTGCCAGATTAGTACGATATGCTTATCCAACAGCTCCCGAAGACATGAAGGAAAAATTGGCCGTTCAAACATTTATTGAAGGTCTTCGTGATCATAAAATGCAGAGAACACTGCGGTTAGCTCGTCACAAGACGCTTGTTGATGTCTTATCCGCCGCCCTCGATTACGAGTCAGCTACGCAGGCCTCTGGCGGGTACAGTAAAGTTGGAACTGTAAAAGAGGAAGGAGATGAATATAAACTTGACCAGCTCGTTACTATAATGAAAAGTATTACATACAAGAAAACGAAGACCATAAGATGCTGGAATTGTGGCGAAATAGGACACGTACGAAGTTCCTGTAAGCACCCTAGGTACGACGTAAATCAAGTAACTTATCGTCAGGAAAACTAAAACGGGTCGGCCTTAGGGAAGTAGCTTCGACCCGGAACTTTTCCGAAGACCCTCTCATACTAATACCTTCTTTGAAATGTCGTGAAGATAGTGTATATTTAGTTGGAGAAATAAATGGTAAAAGGGATACGTTGTTGGTGGATACTGGAACGACCAGAATCATTATAGGTCTGACAGTTATAAACAGCCGTAAGAAACTGTTACCAACGAGGTTGCGACTTCGTACCGCTATAGGTGAAAATGCCAACATTCATGGAGAAATCCAGGTACAATTAGGAATTGGATTTTAAGAATAAGGCAATCAAAATTGGTAACGAGGAGGTATTTCTTCATTCAAATGATGACAACACTATGCAAGCAGCCGTTAACGAAGATACCGTCGTGCCTGCGAGAAGTGAAACGATCATAGTAGCGAGGTTACAGGGAATTGTGGACACCTGTTATGATGGAGCCTTGGAACAATGACGACTAGGTTGGCCGAGGAATTATAATTGGAAAGGAATTGGTGATTTCGGCTAAAGAAATACCTGTGAGGCTTGACAAACATCTTGAAGATCATCAGAAGAATTTAGAAAACGTTTTTAATCGACTTAAAGCTGCCCAATTGATGGTAAACCCCAAGAAGTGCCAGCTATTTCAAGGTAAAGTCAATTATCTGGGTCATATACTCAGTAAAGAAGGAGTGACTGTGGATAAAGGAAAAATCGATTCCATTAAGGAATGGCCAGAACCACCCGACAAACATCAAGTGAGAAGTTTTCTTGGATTATGTACTTACTACAGGTTTGTTAAGAAGAGTTTATTAAGAAATTTGCAGATATCGCTAAGCCATTAACGCGACTTACAGAGGACGCAAGAGATTACCGCTGGGATACAGACTGCCAAAATGCCTTTGAGACCTTGAAGAAGCATTTAATCACAAAACCAATCTTAGGGTTTCCATGGCCAGAAGGAGAGTTCATCTTAGATACAGATGCAAGTAATGTGGGAATTGGAGGAGTACTGTATCAGATTCAAGGAGAATAGGAACGAGTTCTTGGATATTTTCTTTATAAACCTGAGCGGAATTATTGCGTCACAAAAAGAGAACTTCTAGCAGTAGTGAAATCAGTACAGCACTTCTATCAATACCTCTATGGAAGAAAGTTTTTAATCCGAACCGACCATGCCGCCCTTGAGTGATTGATGGAGTTTAAGAATCCAGAGGGTCAGATAGCCAGATGGATCGAACGACTCAAAGAATACGATTTCAAGATTGAGCACCGGGCCGGAGTTAGCCACAGAAACGCTGATTCTCTTTCCAGAAGGCCATGCCCAGCAAAGTGTTCTCACTACAACAAAACGGAATCCAAGGAAGAAGCAATGCTAAGAACGACGATGGTCAACGACGACTGGACGCCTACTAAGATAAGTAAAGAACAAGAGAGAGATCCAGTTGTACAGAAAATTCGAAAATGGAAAGAGGAAAACCATCAACCACTTTGGCAAGAAATATCAAACCTATGCTCAGTAGTTAAGAGGTATTGGGCCCAGTGGGACTCATTTATCATGGAAGATAGCTTGCTCAAACTAGTACTGGAAAATGATGACGATTCAGAGAAGAGAAGACAGTTGGTGATCCTAAAGAGCAGAATAGCCGAAGTACTTCGCCAGTTACACGACAGTCTATCAGAAGGGCATTTCGGTGTAAAGAAAACCCTTCAGCGGGTTCCGGAACGTATTTATTGGATAAACAGTTCCTACGACGTAAAGGACTGGTGTAAGAAATGTACGATTTGTGCTACGAGTAACGGGCCTTACCGAGAAAGGAGAGCTCCTATGAGACAATATAATGTTGGAAGCCCATTTGAAAGAAAAGCTTTGGACATTCCTGGGTCATTCTGAAGGCGGTTCTGAAGACCATTGCAGATAATCAGATTCTGAATCGAATTGTGGATTGTTTGAAATATAATATTCATAAAAAAAGAAGCAAAACTTAAATTCGGTGTCTTGTTTTTTTACTCAACTCCATTAACACTCTTTCATCTGCATACCGGAGCTGGTATAATCAAAAATCAACTGCTTCACTATTTAAACTATTTCCACTATTTAATGATAAATCTTTACCAAATTAAACTATTGGCTGCCACAGAAACTAATCTGAAAATTACTTATTCGAATATGAATGATTTCAATCGATGCTATGTGATCACAGGAATGTTTGCTTTGATGCTGCAATTGCCATTTTTTTTTATTTCGCAGTCGACTCTTAAAAGACTCTAGGTTATTTTAAGCGTTATTATAAATAAACAAACATTCCAATTTCATAGTGTTTGTAATAAATAATAATAAATCCATAAATAAATCTTAGCTAATTAAGCACTTTCCTTGGAATGTATAGAATAGAAATTATATTAAATAAAAATTGGAATTTTAAAGTTTTTACCCCACATTTAAAAAAAATAACCTTTCCACATTTAGTAGATTACGATCCTGCAACTGTCAGATTTAACTAAAATGTTATGCAATAATTCTCGACATTCTTAAAATCCTATATGACGTCAAAATTAGTGACTCACTGAAAGAAGGGTTTGGGACAGACTGGTACACATACGTCATACATGTACTATCTGAATTTTTACCATACTTGAGTACAGTACAATTATGGTGACTATCGAAAAAACCGTCTATACATATAAATTTAGGTTCGCATTCTTTGCAGTGCAATTTCACACGCTCCCGCAAAGAAATAATGAAATGAGTCATACGCGTTATCTCGTATCGTATGAGTTTTACCAAAAAACTTGTCAGTAGCGGAGAATTTATTTTTTTTTTTAGCGTATGGCACATTAAGAACCCATTATTAAAAACAATATTTTTATAAAAAACGTTAAATAGAGAATTACAAACGAACATTTTCAGTCTCATTTAGGATCTCTTTCGGTCTTAATTCAATCTTCTTAGTTTTTCTTGCTGTTCTGATAATCGATAACCATCCTTATCTATTTACTTCTTTTGTTTGAATTCGTTTTCGCTTTTGTTCAATTTTTTCTGGTAAAAATTTTTTTTCTCTATTGGCTTACTTAGATCTTGTAGTTCTTCTTCTAGTTCTATTTTCTTTTCTTCCTTACATAGTTATTCATAGTCCTTCTCTACTTGTCCGGATCTGTACCCCTGTCGCATCATTAAATACGCTCTGTTTTTTCTTCTTCTTCGTGCGACTAGCATTATTACTGTTTTTCTGCCTCTTATTCTGTTTCCGTCGTTGTTGACTGTACATTATCTTTACACCCTTTTGGCGGCCTTTCAACGGGTCTTCTGCTACACGGCTTGTTGTTTTTACAGATGTTCGTTAATCTATCTGGTCCCATTCGGTTTACATGTTCGTTCCAGTTTTTTTTCTTGTTTTTATCCACCTGTTAATATTTTGAATTTTGCATTGTTCGCGTATACTTCTGTTGGTTTGTCTGTCTCTTAATGGTATGCCCGCTATTGATCTTAATATTTTCATTTCAATACTGTTGATTTGTTGTTTCGATATTGTTGTATACTTTCATTTTGCTTTCCGTGGTCAGATATGTGTTTCTCCATATGGTTTCTCGGAGGCAACCACTTACTCTTGCCGCTTTTGATGCTTGCCTTGTGGTCTCTATTCTTATATCCCTGTGAAAGTGATCTCTACTCCTAGGTAATTGAATTTCGTTACTTGTTCTACAATTTTGCTGTCTATTTCTAGTTTGCATCTACGCGGCTCTTTTATCACTTGCCTTTGTAGGTCATCTTCGTTATCAGCAATTAGTACTGCATCATCGGCATAGCATAGTATCGTGATTTTATGCGCTCCCATGTAGTATCCGTGTCGTTTTTTTAACTTCGTGAATTATTTGATTCATCACCATATTGAATAACAATGGGCTGAACGAGTCTCCTTGGTGGACTGCTTCTTTTAGTTCTATGCATCATGTTTCTCCTGTTGGCATTATAACTCTGGTCTTGTTGTTGTTGTTAATTTCATTAATTGTCCTTATTATCTGATGGTCTATATGTTCAGCTTGTAATAAATTTAAGATGTCATTGCGCTTCACCTTCGTTCTGTTTTTTCTCTCTATTATAATCTAATATTCATTATCAAAACAGTCAGTCGTTCTTGTTCTTTGTTTACCTTTCATGCCTAGTAATTCTTCAGTTGCTTCTTTCATGACGTTTCTGTACCTTCCCCACTCTTTATTTATGTTTTAGTCTATTTTCTAGTTTGCTATTTATATTTTGTTTATATTTTCTCTTTTTGTTTGTATTTTTAAATCCTTCTACATTGTATCGTTCATGTTTAGAACCGATTTCCTTTTTTAAACGTTTACAATTCAGGTCCTTACACTACTTTCGATCAAATAGTGACCAGAACCCGCATTTGCTTCTCTTCTTGTACGAACGTGTATTATCTTGGATTGGTGTCTTGAGTCTACAATAGAATGATTTATCATATTTTATTGTAACCGAGTCTGGTGATTTCCAGGTGCCTTTGTGATATCTTTTTGAGCCAAGTTAAAATTATACCATCGATTCCAAAAAACTACTATGAAAAATAAGTCAATTTTGAAATCAGAGCATTAAAAATATTTAAAATTCGTTATTTTTCAAGCACCAAACTTTTTCATTTTGTTAGGCTGTGTGGCATTTGTGTGACAGATTTATTTCATATTATAGAATCAGTATGTGCACGAAAAAAGTGCCTCTTGGCACTTCATTGATCTTGCATTGACCAATTCATCTAAAGAATATCGTCAGGATAGTGCAGCGTTTGGCGATAACAGATCAAAGGTAATGGATTTACTGGAATTTAACCTATATGTTGGAAGGTCACTAGCTCTAGGTGGTAAGCCAACAAGTGAGAGACAAACTAGTGCGACTATTTTAGAGATAATGAGAACCAGAGACATCTGAAGATAAAGAGCCCAAATTCCTGTAAAAAGATCTAAAGATGTCCAGTTACCACCTATAGATGTAACAAAAACCAGCAATGACCTTTTGCCAATATGCTTTGTCAGCAATAGAAATTCTTAAATGCGTTGTCGAAACCCTGGAGACACTAGAAAACGCGATTCTTTTGTACACAATGGACTTGTGTATTTCTACTGAAATATAATGTTTTTTTTTTTATTTTGTTGGGCTGAGTTATCATTCCTGTTCCATACCATGCAGGTTTACTTTGTAAACGTTTACTTTGTATTCCAGTTCTTCCTTTGACGGAATTTTTTGTTTTTAATTGACGCTTATAAAATGAAAATACTTGCTTCGTTTTGTAGTTTCGACAATCTGTTGATTCAGCTGTTGATTCATTTATCTGTTGTGTCTTTATTTTGCTGTGTAAACACATTTCGACCTAATGTAAGAACATTGATAACTCAAGAGAATTAAATTTTTCTCAGACATAAACTTCAAATCTCGATAATTGCATTGCATTGCATAGTTTCGTTTTGTTTACTGTCATAAACGCAAACGATGTATAAATTCTTCTAAATAAACACGTTTTGACATGTTTTTTAAAGACATCATGTACATACAAACCAAACAAGCATCTGCGGTTGCTAGCACTCTTTTTATTGACAGACTAAGGTTGACTATTGGGTCTATATATATATTGACTAATTACGGACGAAGTCCACAACGGCAGCCACGGCGGAGAAGCAAAAGTCAAATACTGTCCAACGGTTTTGGGGCGGAGGAGCTGGTAGATGTAAGGGCACTCTTTTGTCCTGAGATAGAGAAATCTATCTCGAAGGCGAATGAACCAAGGAATGATCAACGGCATAAGGATGCAGAAGGCAACGGGGAACCACTGCATTAAAGACTCGTAGAGCACCCAAGAAATCGTCATGGCAGTTAATGACAAGAATCACCGTACTAATCATAGTTCTCGGATACCAAGATTCGGCAGGAGGAGAAATAACATTGATGACAGGGCTCCTCAGGTCTAGGAGCCCTGTCATTAGGAAATACTAAAGATTTCTCCTGAAAATACGCTACATTTGTTGGATATTCATGATAATTTTGCTAGCATAAGAAATTCTGCTAGCATAAGATAGAAGTTGCTGCCCCTCCGGAGGTAAAGGTGGAGGAGATTCACAATAGAGACTTTCAGCGGGACTAGATCGAAAAGCTCCTAAGCAAATTCGGAGAGCAGTGTTGTGAACAGAGTTTAAAGATTGTAATAAATTATTGGATGCAGACAAGTAAACTATACAACTATATAGGATTATAGCTCGATATATTTTGAGTATTACACTTTCATCGGCACCCCATTGATGGTGGGACAATATCTTTAACAAATTATTGTGCTTAAGCAGATGCCTTTTATTTCATCGACATGACGTCGTCAGGTGAGCTTGTTATTGACAGTTAGTCTTAAAAACTTGTAATGATCAATTAACTCTAAATTTACTCCGTTTAGTGTTATTTTGGGTATTTCTGCGCTGTTGTGTCTCCTGGTGAATTTAATTATTTAGGATTTATTGGAAGAGAACCCGAAGCCAGTTTTCTCAGACCATGTAGTAAGGGACTCGATAGAATTTTGTAATAAAGATGAGGTTGCAGCTGTGGATTTTCCTTGGCAGTATACAATTAGGCCGTCTGTGTATAGGGTAAATTTAACAGGAGATTTTATATGAGAGCAAATATCATTGATGGCTCGCAGAAAGAGGGTAGAACTCAAAGTAGAACCTTGAGGTACACCATTTTCAGTTACATTTTCTTCTTCTTCTTCAGCCTTCATTTATCCAATGTTGGACATAGGCCTCCTCCAACTCTTCCCACGCTTCCCTATCTTTTGCAATTCTCATCCACTGCTTTCCAGCAGTTATATCTTCTTTTTGTTTCTCGAGGTCTCCAGAATGTCACTTTATAAGACCATCTGTTGGTGTCTTGTCTTGCTACATGTGCTACCCATTGCCATCTCAATGTCGCTATTTTTCCCATGATGTCGGTTACTTTAGTTCTTCGACGTATTTCGGTGTTAGGAATGTTGTCTCTGAGGCTTATATTTAACATGGCCCTCTCCATGGCCCGTTGAGTTACTCTTAATTGTTCTGCCATTTTTCTTGTTATTGCCATAGTTTCCAATCCATAAGATGCAACTGCTAGTATACAAGTGTCATAGGTTTTTCGTTTTAAGTGAATTGGGATTTTTCTGTCTTTTAAAATGAAGCTCAACTTACCAAAAGCAGCCCATGATAATTGTGTCCTTCTTTTAATTTCTAGGGTTTGATTTTCCTTTTCGTTTTTAATTGCATATTCAGTTACATAGTTGTCGGATAATACTCCGCTGACTGTGATTCTGAAATTTCTATTATTTAAAAAGTTGTTTATAAAGCAGAATATGTTGCCCGTAAGATCATTTTCTAGCAGGTTTTTAAGGATAACCGACTTACATGTTGTATCGAAAGCACTTTCTATATCAAAAATTACTGCGATTACGTCTTGCTTGGAGGCCATAGCATTTGCTATATCTGTTTATAAGATCACTAAATTATCAGTGATGCTTCTATTAGGTCTAAAACTTGACTGTGCAGGGTTAAGGATATTGTTTTTTTTTTTTAGATACCAGATTAAGCGCTTTTTGATCATTTTTTCCAATAATTTGCAAAGGCTATATGTTAGGAAGATTGGCCTAAACGAGTTGCGAAGGGAGCTCCTTTTTTTGATAGGAAATATAATGGATTCCCTCCATTCGGAAGGAAATTCTTGTCGGGAGCAGATTAGGTTGTACAACTCAAGCAATTTAATTATAGTTTCTTCATGGAGATATTTGAGGAAAATTGAGGGGATGTCATTAGGGCCAGCAGCTGAGTTTTTTGTAGTATTTTAAAACGGTTTGTAGGTGCTTCTAAACAGATTTTACAGTAATTTTTACACTCCAAAATCACCATTATTTCGCTCATTTCATTTTTGAAATTTCACAGACGCCACTAGTTTTCCTTTAGCTTTAATTATTCCAATTATTAATGTCCCAAGAATGTGTCCTCAAATTTCAAAATCAATGTTGTTGGCATTAAAAAAGTGGATATTTTCTGTGGAATTTGACATATACCTACTTTTCCAGTAATAGTTATGTTGTGTTGGGATTCAGACTTTTTTCGGTCCCGGGCGGTACTTTTTGGCACTTCTCTTCTATCACTATCACTTTTAGCAAGGAAAGATGACGCTCACAACCGAAACTTTATACCATTTTAAGTTGTGGCATACATAAGGTAGTTAGCGATAAATACACGAGCAAAATTACTTTTAAAATACAAGAAAAAGTCACAGAAACGTGTTGTCAAGTAAATAGGAAGCCATTTTGAAAAATAGGGGAAAATAAAAATCTAATGTTTTCTAAACGTTTAGGGACCTTTAGGACCGTTCTCGTATTAGAGGAATTTTGAACCTTGCAAGCTATTGCAATATAAGTTGCCTATATTTGGAGCATTTCATGATAAAACGAAATTTTACCGGTTCTCTGAAAATATTTTTTGTATATTTTAATGATGCTATGAAACTCTCCAAGCTAGACGATCATCTATATTAGAAGGTGTCATCTTGATAAAGTAAGTAAAGATATGTTGTAATTTAAAAATTTGAAAGAAAAAGTTCAGAAATAAACTACGGTGGACATGTATAGTTCAATTACAAAAAGAGACAATGATCGTTTGCTGGCATCTTATAACATATCACTGCTCATATCAAAATGTTCAATCAGGTGTTGAAGATGTGTTAAAAATTATTCTACACCAGCTTGCGCATGATAATGCGCATGATATACTTAAAAGAATTACTTTGAGTACCAACACAGTTCAAAGACATACCTAGGTATTAATAAAATAAGCTATGATGTTGAAAAGTTCCTGTGTATTTATCTGCAAGTCAATCATTACTCAATTCAGTTAAACGAGTCAATGTTATCTGGTAATGAAGCAATCATATTGGCATAATATGTTCGTTTTATTATGGACCAAGAAATCCAAGAAGGACTTGTCTTTGTAGCCAAAAAATTTTGTAGCTAAAAATCTGAATGCCAGATTAGACGAATCACTTCAATTTGATATAAATGCAGTAAACAAAATTCGTAGGAACACTTTAAATTCTAGATTACTCGTGCAGTTATTCCGAGAAAATGACGAGGAATTTCCTATACTTATTATTTCTTTATACTGAATTGGTTCTAAAAGAAAAATTCTAGGAATAAAATCGGTTGCAAATCTCCGCTCATGTTTTTTCTAATCACCTGTAGGTAGGCAACACAAATTTTAGATTATATATAATTTGCACATATAAAATACTTATATAGGTTTAAATGCTAGTATGACTACAATGATCACTGCGGACCTCGTACTGCTCTAAATAGTTCTGTAGTACCTCATTCAAACCATTCCCTCAGGTTCTTAAGTCATGATAGGGGAAGGTGGTCTAATATCGACCACCTAATATAAATTAAAATAAATACCAATAAAAGACACATACTTTGATGTGTATACATTAAAGGGAATTCAGTTGTGCTTACTTCCCATATAAGGGAAGTAAGCACAACTGAATCTGTAAAAGCCCTTTATTTAGAAAAAACAATATAAAAATACAAAAAGTTCATGGTTCAAATACAAAAAGAAATATAAAAAAATGAATGAATGAATGAAAAACTAAACCCTTACTAGCAATATTTAAATGATGATACAGTCTTCTGCATAATCTACACTGGTACAACCAGCATGAAACCATATGCCACATGATCTCCTTCGTCACCATCGTTTTCTTCCAACTCTTCTTTCATCGGTGTTGGGGTCAAAATTTTGGATTTCTGTTTCTTTCTTTTACTTTTCTTGGATAAGGTTTAGGTATATATAGTTCAGCTCAACAGGCCTCAAAGGCACAAGGCTTCAACGGTTTTCGCCCATTTCTTTCTATCTTGTGCTAAGTTTTTCCAATCTTGTACCCGCAGCGACTTCAGATCTTCTTTTGCCGACTCCAGCCATTTTCTTCGGGGGCGGCCTCTTTTTCTTTTTGTACCAGCCTCCGTGTTTATTAATTCATTGGGAACTCTTCCTTCCTTCATTCTTGCTATATGTCCGAGCCATCTTAATCTTTGAATTTTAGCGAGTCTTGTTATTTCTGGTTGCCCATATATTTGCATTATTTCTTCATTCGTTCTTCTTCGCCAGATGTTCCCCTCTTTTACACCTCCGTATATCCTTCTAAGAATTTTTCGTCCCCATCTATCTAATTTTAATTCCATATCGTTATTTAGTGTCCAGGTCTCGCTAGCATAGAGTACTGTAGGTCGGATGACTGTTGTATATATTCGTTTTTTTGCTGTTCTGGATATTATCTTCGACCTCAGTATCTTAGTCAGGCTCCCAGCACTCTTACTACCTTTGGCCATTATTTTTAGGATTTCTTGGTTCTCTTCGTTCCTATTTGTTAGTGTCACTCCCAAGTAATCGAATTGGCTAACAACTTCAAAGTTATATTCTTTACTTGGGATTTGTATCTTAAAGGACTGTCCTAGATGATTTTCGATTCCCCTCATCACCATATATTTTGTTTTTTCTTCGTTTATTTCTAAACCATATTCCCTGGCTATTCTTTCTATTCTAGTAAAGATTTCTCTTAATTCTGCAGGTCTCCTTGTTATTAAGGTAACATCATCTGCATATGCTACGCATTGATGCCTGTGATGATATATTGTGCCTCTAGTGTAGATGTTACATTCTCGTAAAATCTTCTCTAAGATTAAATTGAAAAAAATCTGTTGATAACGGGTCACCTTGTCGCAGACCTCTATTGGTAATAAAGCTATCCGAAACCCGTCCTTCTAACGTGACTTGACTTTTAGTATCATTGAGTATACATTTAGTCAGTCTTACTATTTTGGTGGAAATTCAAAATATTTAATATCATATAGTGTAATGATATGGTTGAATTCATATGAGCTAGCTAAAATTTGGTCTATTACCGATCTGTTTGCTCTGAAACCTGCTTGATATTCACCTAGACAATTTTCAACTTTTGTTTTAATTTTATTTCTAATTGATATGGCCAGAATCTTATACACTGTATCTTGTAGAGCTATTCTCCTGTAATTTTTACATTCTGTAACGTCTCCTTTTTATGCACTGGACATAAGATTGCTTCTTTCCACTGATTGGGTATTGTTTCTTTGATCCACACTTCGCGTATTAACTCAGCGATTACTTCTTGCACCATTTCGCCACCTTCTTTTAGAAACTCAGCAATGATACCGTTTTCACCAGGTGCTTTGTTGTTTTTTAAGTTTTTTATGATCTCTATAATTTCTTCCTTGGTAGGTACTTCTTCATTTACATCTGGGTCCCTTACTTCTTTATGTTGTAGTTGCGTTTGTTCTCTTTCATCTTGGTCGTCCGTACATAATATGTTCTCGAAATAATTGGTCCACCTTCTTAATTTATTTTTCATCTGTTCCACCTAACAGATTCCTCTTCAGCTTTATAATATCTTGATGTGGTTTTGTACTGGGTTCGGTCTCGTTTTATTTCTTGGTAGAAATTCCTGACTTGTTTATGTAAAAAATCTTCTTCAATACGAACTAGTTTTTGCTCTAAACTTGACCGCTTCTTCCTTCTACAGATCTTCTTTGCTTCCCGTGTTTTTGCGGCATAAGCTTTTTTACTCTCTTCATTATTTCTTATTATGCTATTTATTCTAGCTTTATTTCGGTCACTAATGGCTTTCTGACAATCTTCATCAAACCAATCCGTTTGTTTACATTGTCTGTTTCTTGATACTACTGAGTCGGCTGCTTCTTGAATTTTTTCTTCTAGTTGTACCCATCTGCTTTCTATATCATTTACTGTTGTCTGGCTTTTCAGTTTATCTTCAATTTGCTGCCTGAATTTTTTCTTAACTTCTCCCTCCTGAAGTAGTGCACCGTTATATCTTTTTATTTTTTTACAACTAGTGTTATTAATTGTGGGTATTATTTGCTCCATTTTAACTTTGACCAAAAAGTGGTCCGAATTTGCATCAGCACCTCTGTAACTTCGGCTATCTTTTATGGCTCTCATATGTTTGGCTTCTATTAGTAAATGATCTATTTGGTTTACTGTTAGTCCATCTGGTGACACCCAGGTACCTTTATGAATTTCTTTGTGATCAAAATAAGTGCTCATAATTCGCATATTGTGTTCGAAAGCAAATTCTGTTACTCTTTTTCCATTCAGATTACTGTCTCTATGATTACTTTTTTCCTCCTGTTATTTGTTTGTATGGTAAGGTTTAGGTGTTGGATGTAATTCTTCGAATATCCTGTTCTTAAGCTCCACTGTTTTGTCATCATCTCTAGCTTCACTATCATACACTTCTTGTAACTCGCAAAATGATTCGTCAGTGTCCGAAGAAGAGTATTTAGAATGTTTTTGCTTCAATAGGTTTGTTGAATCGGGAATTGTTTTTCACACTTTCCGATGGAAGTCAAAACAATTGGACCAGCAACTCAACTTGAGTTTGCCAAAGGTAAACTATTTGCATCGATCATCGTGATGTATCATCAATTGTTTCATAGTGATGTGGTTTTGACTCATTGGAGAGTAGAATGTGAGGTGCGGTTACTGAAAATTGAACATTACAGGATCATCAGGGAAATAGTAATAGTGATGTTGTGTAGATCTGCTGTCTAAATGTTAAACAAAGTAGGACTTAAAACAGAGCCCTGAAGTAATCCTTTATTATTAAGTCTAGGTCCTATAAGAGTGTGATTGTCTTTTAAATAAATTATTCTATTTGTGAACAGGTTCACAACGTTAGAAGCAAACTGTGCTGGAATATGAAAAAAATTAATCATTTTTTCTTGGAGAATTGTAATAGATACCGAGTCGTAAGCACCTTCAATGTCTAAAAATAGGGCAGGTACATAACTGTTCCTGGAAAAACTATTCTGAATGTCTACAACAAGAGTTGTTAAGGAATCTAAAGTTCCATAACCTTTCTTAAAGCCATGTTGTTTAGCGAGTAAGGGACTTTGATCTCTTAGCCACCAATCTAATCTAATTTTAATCATCCGTTCAAGAGTCTTCAATATACATGATAATAATGATATATGTCAGTAAGCTTCAGCTAATTTAGGGTTTTTCCCGGTTTGGGAATAGGGACGACTATAATACGCTTAAAATCGATTATGTTACCCTTAATAATTATCTGATTAAATATATTTAAAAGTAATTCTTTTGCGTTATCTGGCAAATTTTGTATCATAGGATATTTGACTGCATCATATCCTGGTGAGTTACTAACGCGATTATTAAGAGCAAACTCTAACTCAGCTCTTGAAAAAGGTGTTAAGAGAAAATGATTCTGATCAGATGGAAGAGTTTCAGATGTCATCACATCTACCTTCTTATTTACGTAAGGTGGAGCTATTTTATCACAAAAGTCGTCTACCCATGAGTTACTTAGAGGCAGTGGAAAGTCAACTCTTTTCCTATTAATTTTCCTTGCTTGGTTCCAAATAAGACTAGATGGAGTTTGTTTACTTAATTTTGAACACCATTCCATTCTACCCAACTTTGTTTGGCCTTTAATTTCAGGAATTTTTTGACACGAGCATTCACTTCTTTGCATTTACAAAAATTTTCAGGAGAAGGATTTTTTGTAGTTTACTAATGTTTTCTTTCTTTCTACAACGGATTGATCACATTCCGAATCCCACCACGGACGAGGAGTACGTTTACATTTAAATGATTTAGGTATACTGGAAAATATATTGTTTAGAAGCTTCATTAATACAGTCAATAAGGAAATTATATTTTTCAATAAACTGAGAGTATAATGACCAATTGGCTTTTTTAATGTTCCACTTACTACTGGGATAAATAATATTCACATTAGTTTCCAAGATATCGATTACAACCCTTATAACCAAGTGATTTGATCCCAAAGTATCAGTATCTACAGACTACGAAATTTTACCAAAAGGAGAAGGTGAGCAAAATGTGACATCTATCATCTATAAAAATTTTTCGTACATAGAGTTTGAAGTACTAAGGTTCGAAGGTTTATTTACGTTAACAGTATAATTTTTAAAGCTACGTCTTCTTCTTCGCGTGCCATATCAGAACTATTCGACGTTAGCGATCACCATTGCGAAGTATTGTCGATCTTCTGCAATATGGAATAATTGTCCTGCATTTGGTATCTGAGTCCATTCACGAATGTTTTTTAACCAAGAAACTTGTTTTCTTCCTACATCTCTACGGCTATGTAGTAGTATAAATCAACCAAAATGCTTAGGCGGTCACTATTATTTATCCCCCTTTCCCCTATATGGCATTGTCCCTATATTTTTGCAATAACTAAACAACAAATTAACAAAAATAACTTTACAAACACTAATTTTAAAGGATTTACATGACCATGTACTTAGTTTTCTTTAAATTGCTCCTACCATACAATAAGTTCTTGCATTACCTTCTGTAAGTCATTGTTGTTATCCGTAATTATTAGTGATCATCTGCAAAACATAAGTTATTCAAAATTGTTCAATTGCTAGATACACCCGGTATTGAATTTGGGAGCCTTTCTTTAAATACGGCTTCACTGTATACATTGAAGACAAAAACAGAAAGAAATAAAACTATATTATTTTTATAAATCTTTATTTTGCTTTTAAATGCGTTCTACTAGTGAAATCATGGATTACAATGAAAAACGCTGTATAAAAACACCTTATAAATAAGTTTAACCAACATAAAAACTACAATATCAAAGATTTATAATTCTAAGAACTACCATTTAAGATAGTAGTTTCATTCGCATTTCCTATTTAAGATATAAACATGGTATTTTTGATAATAAATAAAGTAAATAATGTTCCTGCATCATTATAATAATGTCAACAGTTGCTCGAATATTTAAAGGCAAAACCAGTTTTCCATCTGCAAACAAAATTATATTTTATGGATTTTAATCAAGTCGATATTTTGGCATTTGGTATTAATGGATGCCTACATAATTATCATTAGCAGGCAAAGACTCATTAGGTTTATGGTTTTTCCTGTGACGTACGCTGGACCAATGACCATTATAATTCGAGCGGTGTTGCCACGTTATTTGAATTTATATTATTATGCAGTGGAATTTTAAGATTCACGAGTTAGATTTTTATTTTTAGTGCTTAATACCTATCAAGATATATCACGATTTTGGTAAACAAAAATAATTGAAATTCAGAGACTTGTAAGATTGTTTGTGTAAGGTTTTAAGAAGTTGGTGAACAATTATTATTGTGTATTGTATTGTTATGTCCAAATTTACATGTATGACATTCTACTCATGTCGGATAGGCCACAACTGACGAAATGCCCCTGAAGATGATCTATTGATCGAAAGTACTTGGGCAAGATTTAATTAATCACTGTGTTCGATAGTTGCCTTGTATACTATCAAAGTTTAATTATTCGAACATTCAACCTTATATTGAATTATTAGGTAGTCTATTTCAGTTTATAGGTATCCACTTTGTCGATTTTACATAGATAATATCTAAGTGAGCAGTCCCCAGAGCCAGCACATACGAAGTCTCCCATTTCAGACTTCTAAAGCAATTTTGAGTAGCCAGCAGAAAGTTGTGATAAATGTTTGGCTTGAATTTGCACTGGAATATTTCCTAGCAGGCTAATATAAATTCCTTTTTAATTAAATATAAATATAAATTCCCATCCCAACACAAATTTAAATATAAATTCCCATCAACCATATATTGCAGAAAGGTTGTGCTCGGATAAAAAGTGTTTGAAGTTCTTTTATACCGTGGAATCCATAACAAAGTTACTGTTATGTCCTGCCAGTTGCTTAAGGGACTATATGCAATTGCAAATTGTCACTCATTAACAAGTTCTAGACCAGGGTTGTCCAACTGGCGGCCGCGGGCCGCATCCGGCCCACGAGGCTATTTGTTGTGGCCCACGTACGATTTTCGAAAAGCATATACATATTTTCTTTAAATGCTGCCACTGTGAAAAAAAATTTTTTAATTTATTTTATATTTTATGATTTAGCAGGGTTTTTACATCACAAGTACTGTACCGCGTGCCGCTTCGCGGACGTGTAACAATAACAATCGTACTCCACCACTATGAGACTGCACTGATTACTGCGCATCACAGTTCACGCAGGCCACATTTCCCACTGCTTACCATCCATACATAGCCATTTATTTAGTGGCACGTAATTTTTTAAAGGTTAATGAAAAGGGCCGTAACTCAATAAAAACTGTTTTTTGAAAAAAGTGATAAGAGGCAAAAAATTTTTAAAAATAATGTGTTGAACTAATAATGCCACAAAATTTATTTAATTTGAACGTACTCAAAAGTTTGGGGGATTTAGGGCTGCACATCCCCTTAAAATTTTTCTGAGCGCTTAGATTTTGTTGTTTCTTTTGTATGAAAAATACTTTCAGAACAAAAAAGTAACGTGTCCATTTTTATTACAAAATGTTAAGTAGTTTAGGAGATAATGCAAAAAAACAATTTTTATTTTGTAACTTCAAAGGGCTGTAACTTTGTTTGTGTACACTTTTGTACTAACGTAAGTTGGATTCATTCAATTTATTTTTGTCCCCGGAATGCGTGATTTAATTTATGACATACCTTTTTGAAACACCCTGTATTATTAAGACTTTTATAATTTCTTTATGGTTCCTTTCAAAAGTACAAAATTCGATTACTTTATAACACTGTAGAATTAATTTAAAGATGCAGATCAATAGTGTTCATGTAGTGTTCAGATTTGATGCAGATAAAACAATAGTCTTGTTAATTATTCAATGTTTTACAACTACTTGTAACTATTTTTTGTAGATGCCTGATAAAGTTTTGGAGAGCATACCGAAACTTTAACTGCAGTAAAGAGGTTTTTTAACATTTAACATAATTGAGAAATTCATTAAGCAGTTTGACCTTGGTTGGTATTTATATTTCATAGGCAAATTCATTTCCAGTTTCGTCAACAAAAATTATTACACACTGTTGATTATTATGTTATTGGAATTTCCTTTTTATGAACACATTTTATCAACATTGGTTTTAAAAATCCCAATAATTTTACGAAAAAGTTGACAACGTTGTTTGTAATCTTTTACTGCTGCAGCCGCGCCGACTACGTGAGTTCAAAATACCAGACTGATTAACATATATTTTGTTAGTAAGAAGTAAGGAAGATGATCAAAGTGATGAAAAGTTTATGTACATGATTTGTAGAAACGAATAGTTTATTGTGTATTAAACAAATTCAGTTTCAAAATTAATACTGTGTTAGTGGATGAAACTAAACCGAAACTTTTTGTTGTTGTTTAAACTGTTGTTTTTATCGTTAACAATGGCTCTCTTCGTTCTAGGTAAGTGATTTTAAATAAATACTAAGTAGTAAGTTCTGTCATCATTTTAGCTTGGTATCTTTCTACTTTTATTATTTCTTATTTTCTAGATTATTAGTTGTTGATGGGAGACAAAATGTAATTTTTATATACTTTGTAACACTGAAAATGCAGCACTCTTTAGCGGGCATCAAAATATTTTCTAATTTTTGCTAAATGCAAAGGATTATAATATTGTATACAAAGTATTCCTTACCCAATAAACAATGATAATCATAAAACAATAATTTTAATGATTCGGGACCCTTTTTAAGTTCATACATTTCTCGATCCTCTAAGGTGTGCTTCGAATAATGTGATCATTATATTCTTCAGAAATTGAGTCCAAGGCAATCATTATTAGGCGATGAAAAAACCGTTATTAATCGTAAAATAGACACATCGTCTCCCTATAATGTCGCTTATGTATTTAATAGGTGAAATATCGAGATGGGCTAGGTAAGAACAATAACTGAAGGGCTATAAAGGGATGTGATAGTCATTATCACCATCATTATCAATGCTTTGTTGATCTGATTCCATAGATCCTTTACTGGGTCGTGTGTGCTTGATACATCTATGCCCAGATATCTGAATTGCATCACCTGTTCTATAGGGTTGTTCTCAAACACTAACTTACATCTGAGCGGATCTTTTGCTATTGTCATACATTTAGTTTTGTTGGTAGAAATGGTCATATAGATAGAAATAGAGCTGTCTCTGAAGATCATCTTCTGATTCGGAAATAATTGCTGCATCATCTGCGTAACACACCATACCAATTCTTTTATTGCCCATTCTGTATCTGAGATTGAGAGATGTTACTTTGTTTAAAAATTTGCCCATGAGAAGATTAAATAAGAAGGGGCTTAAACTGTCGCCTTGTCTAATTCCTCCCGGTGTTGGAATATTTTCAGTGAATTGGTCTCCTGCTCTAACTTTGGTTACATTGTTGTTATTTAGGTTATGGGCTATCTTTGTTATATATGTTGATCGGTGTTTTATTTTCTATTAATATACACTCACCGGCAAAATTAACGGAACTCCTTAACAATGGGTCATGTTAGATGTCTCAAATTTCCTAAACCTGTTGTCTGATTTGAGTGATTTTTTTAGTATGTTATAATTATATTATTTAAGAATATCGATGTAATAATATTGTTGCTAGACAGGTTAGTGTTATTTTATACCGGGTGTAACAATCATACTGTGTTTTTTCCTTAAAGTTCGGAACACCCTGTGGAGTATTCTAGCATATATAAAATATTGAAATTAAAACTCAGTTATAGCCTTAGGCTTTCTTAACATTTTCTTTTTTGATTCATTTGCTCGTGTTAGATAATAAAAAAGTTACGTACTTTAACAACTAGCTATGTTTTCATCAATAAATGCTCATTTTCTGCTTAGTTTCACCGTCATATTTAAAGGAACAACCATAAAATTTGAATATTTTCTCTCTAGTTTATATATTGTTAATATTGTTTAGATAATATCATAATACGAATGTTGGTGAAGTATTTTGAATATATATTACATAGGTAGGACAATATGAAACCTGTTTAAGAAGAAATAAAACACAAAGATGTCAGACTCAAACAAAATACGGATTTTAAACACAACACAACAAATAACTTTATTATACAGTTTGAACTTAAATTGTTTTTTTATGCATTTTTTTTTGCTTTAATAGCGTGTGTTTCCCCCACATAACTGCAGTTATTCGTCTTCTCATACTTCAGATAACGCTATCGATCAGTTGTTGAGACAGTCTCTCCCATTCCTCAATCAAAACAATTCTGACTTCCTCTCTGTTTTGAATAGCAGGAACCCGTGCCCTAAGTTTTTTGCCTAGCATATCCCACACATATCGGGTTCAGGTCTGGGGAACAAGCTGGCCAATTCATCGTTGTTATACCCACTTGTAATAAGAAATCTCTTACGTAGCCTGCGACGTGTGGGCGCGCATTATCCTGCATTAAAATAAAATTTTCGCCAGTATATAGTGCAAAGGTACCACATAATAGTCTTGGAGAATATCTCTGATATAGGTACCTATCTACTGTTAATCTGCTCCATCATCAATCACCACTAACTCTGTTCTGGCTCCCAAACATATACCGCCCCACGCCATAATTAAACCTCCTCCAAAAGGTACGGTCGTAGTAAAATTGAAAGGGGCATTTCGTTCTCTTTGGCGTCGATACACTCTTTCTCTACCGTCGATGCAATTTACATAAAAACGGCTCTCGTCCGTAAAGAGAATTTGACTCCAGTGGTTATCATTCCAATTTTGATGTAATCCACCAAATTGTAGTCGTGCTAAACAATGGTGTCTCTGGAGTCTGGGAGCTTTAAACGATCATCTACAACCGTGGTTAAACGTTTTCTACCTTGTCCTCTTCTTCTTACATACTCCCCGGTTTGTCTCCAACAACTTACACAACGATGGCAGGTTGATGGTAATCTACCAAGCATTCCAGCAACTTCGCTGTACGTTTGACCATTTTCGACCATTGTTACGGCCCTAGCAATATCAGTCGGTATTAAATCACCCATTTTTACTTACTCTTTGCAATAAGAACACCACTGATTAGAACAAATCAAAGAAAAATCACATCCAACAAACTCAAACAAAGTAAATTATCAATTAAATACAAGTCTGTACTTGTTATCAACAGACAAACGACTGTAAAATGTAAAACACAATACAAATAAACAAATTAATTTGACATTTTGACATTCAAGACTTTCTTGTGACAAGGAGCATTTAAAGCTATGTAGATATAGTGTATAAAATACAAATATAAAGAAATATTGCATTAATAACTTGTTCCTCTTAATTTGCCGGTGTGTGTATTAATTGTTAACTTGTTGTAACTCATAGCCTACGTTAGGCTTGTTTATTAATTAAACTAAGCAGAAAATGAGGATTTATTCATGAAAAAAATGGCTAATTATTAACGTACCTAACTTTTTTATTATCAAACACAAGCAAATGAATCAAAAAAGAAAATGATAAGAAAGCCTAAATCTATAATTTAGTTTTAATTTCAATATTTTATATATGCTAGAATATTCCACAGGGTGTTCCGAACTTTAAGGAAAAAACACAGTATGATTGTAACACCCGGTATAAAATGACACTAACCTGTCTAGCAACAATATTATTACATCGATATTCTTAAATAATATATCTATAACATACTAAAAAAATCACTAAAATCGGACAACAGGTTTAGGAAATTCGAGACATCTCACATGTCCCATTTTTAAGGTGTTCTGTTAATTTTGCCGGTGAGTGTATTTAGAATGTCTCTCAGGCGAACCCTGTCAAAACGCCTTCGTCAGATCAATGAAGCAAATATACGCTGGCATGCCGAACGCTATAGCTTTTTCTTTTATTTGTTTTATTATGAATACTAGTGCATCTATTATAGACCGCCTTCTTGTAAAACCTTGTTGTTCTTTAGCATTAGTGATTTGCTTTTCAATTTGTCCTTAAGAATACTCGTGAAAAGTTTCATCGTTGTATTTAAGAGGGTTATTCTTCTGTAGTTTTGTGGGCAAGTTTTTTGTCTTTTTTTAGATATGGGGATTGTGATGCTCTTATGCCATTCCTATGGTGTTTCAGTGTCGCTTAAGATTTTGTTAAATAGTTGTGACAGTTTACTTGCAAGTTCAGGGCCTCCATATTTTAAGAATTCATTGGGTATACCATCTGTTCCGCTATTGTAACATTCGGCACAAATCTTTAAAGTTTAAAAACCCTGAAAATTTATTTTTGTGACTATGATCGTTATTCCCTGTAAAGTTTGTTTCACGAAAAATGGTGAGTGCTTAATGGTTACCTGAGTGGATCCTATTGTGTATACAAGAGTCTCTCAATAAACTACCGAAGTTACACAGGGTCGCACTTTAGAAAGTTATTAAATTATTTCATATGGTATTTTCAGGTTGTTTCAAGTGAATATACTTGATAATTGAACAATTTTTAAAATGAAGAAAGTAGTTTTTCTGTTCTACGTGAATAATTGTATTGTATTGATTTCTCTCTTCTCTACACTGGAACACTGGAAGAAGCACCATTAATGTTTTTCCACGGACGCCACATAATGCTGTTTTATAGGTATAAATAGGTATAACACGTGTAACACTTGTAACACTTTCAACTAAATGAAACAAAATGTATATTAAAAATTTCTCATCGGTTTTATATACTTTTACAAATTATACAGAATAGAGGGAACCTGTATAATTATTCCAGGAAATACACTTAACGATCAACAAATTTATTGTGGTCATTAAAAGATCAACCATTGATAGTGAAACTCACTGTTAAAATGTTTACAACTTTATGAAATAAAATGTATTCTAATCGTTTTTATAATTTTATACGATTTTTAAATCGTTTTTTATATTACCAGGAATTTATGATACAAATAAGATAACGACACTCCACAGTAGCTTCAATTTTACCTGAATACTTACCTGCTCAACTAATGTTGACTAAGCTAGGGTGCTTGCGGTCAGGTTTTATTGCAATTATTAAGCACTTAACCATTTTTCGTGAAATAAACTATACCTATCTACCTGATCGGTAGATGATACCCGATTTACTACGTATATAATTTATTCTTATGGTTATTTAATCTGTGGATATTAAAATTTAAACCAAACTTTAATAAAATGAGATTATTTTCTTATCTAAATGAATTCTTTTTAATAGTTGTCCTAAATATCGAACTAAAATAGTCTTATCTGAATCTGCACAACTTGGTGGCTTCTATCTATTAAGTATTACCACGTCCGGACTCACTGTATCTTACATTTGCAAATATCATTTAATGTATTTACGAAAGTATATTTTTGTATGTTTTCTTAAATATTTAAATTTGGGAATTATTTGTTGCAGGTTTGTTGTTCTGCTTATCTAGTCAGATCTCTGCCACAGACATCTACGAAAGCTTTTACCCAGAATTGTATAATTCGGTTTTTACAGATTCTCTTGATTGGCGACTGTTACAGGTATAGTAAATATAGGATAGTTTTAGAACTAATATACATGTAAATTTTTCATTTAAGGAACTATCAAACCAGAATAAAAACGTACTGATATCTCCCATCAGCCTGAAAATTATATTAGCCCTATTATATCAAGGATCTACTGGAGAGACAGAAAGGGAATTCCAAAAAATTTTAAAGTATGAAAATAAACACTATGTAAAGAACAATTACAGCCAAGTCATAGCTGCCCTTTATGTAAGTACACAATTATAATCAAGTGTCTAGAGCAGGGGTCGGCAACCTTTTGAGTCGGAAGAGCCAAAAATTACAATTTACAAAATTTTTAAAGAGCCACAATTTTTTTTGTCAACAATAAATAGTAATCGCATAAATAAAGTTCTTTGATAAATAAAAATTAATCTATTTATTCATATGTAGGATTCATATGTTGTTCACATATATTTTCATACATTTCATTTATTGAAGTAAAAAATTAAAACAACTAAATATTCACTTATAACCTAACTTGCAATTCAATAACAAACAGTTGAGCAAATAATCTCAATGGGAGCATTGGCTATGCATGGTTTTAGAAAGGTTGGATAAATCTGGATTTGGATAAACAAAATCCATTTGTTAGTTGGCTTCTTAGTTTACTTTTAATTATATTCATGCAAGAGAACGTTTGCTCGCAAGAATATGTTAATCCGAAGATAGTTAGTACTCCAAATGCCAAATTCTTCACCGCACTGTGGCAATCTGGAAGACTATTCCATGCGTTGAATATAAGTCCCTCAATTCGTGGCATTTCTTTCAAAGCTATCCACTTTTTTGCGTTACGTACATACATTTCTGGACTTCCAACTCTTCCAGCTTGCTTTTCAATTCTGTAAATTTTCCACTCCACAAAGCTTTACTTTTAAAATCGATCAATTGCATTTCTAAAGATCCAGTATGAATTCCAAATGGCTCAACGTGAATTACGTTACTATTTGTGTTGAGAGAATTTACTATGAATGCTAAAGTAGTTTTGTTGGTTTTGAATTGTTCAATTATGCAGCAAATTCATCTTTAATTTTTTTTGTAACTGTACTAAAGTAATTCGTGTCAACAGTTGCACTGGTTTTATCGCGATATTACTTTAGAACTTGAAAATGAAGTAATTTACCTCTCTCAATATCTTCTGCAAAAGAATTAATTTTTCTTCAAAACAAACCAATTCTTCCACAAAACATAGGCTGGGTTTCCCTTTCCTTGCAATTTTAGATTCATCTCCGTTAATTTCACTGTGATATCCACCGTTAAGTAAAATGTATGCAACCATTTGTCGTTTCCTAATTCAGGGTGATTGGTGCCTTTTTCATTTAGGAATATATTTATTTCATTCAAGCACAAAGCAAAACATTTCAACAGCTTACCTTTGGAAAGCCATACTGAGCCTCCATTCCGTTTAAGAATTCTTTAAACTGACGACGGTAGAGTGCTTTTGACAAGATGCTATTAACAATCTTAATCACCAAATTCATGACCTCAACTATTTCGGCGGGAAATGTTTGGGCATAAAGCGATTCTTGGTGTATTATGCAGTGAAACGTAAGAATTTCGTGATTTAATTTGCTTTGAAGGGTTGTTGCCCCTTTATTTTTTCCTGTCATACTTCTGGCTCCATCAGTTGCTATTAAAACGATTTTATTTAAATCGATCTCATTGTCTTCAAGGCATTATTGGACGGCATGTACTATACCTTCCCCTCTAGTTTGTCCCGAAAGCAATTCCAGAAGTTCTTCTTTGAAACCTTGGAAGACACATATATACATTTGGTTTTTATAACGTCTTACGACGTTGTCCGACTCCCAACCGCCACTGTATTCGGTCTTGAGTTAGGTCTTCGTCCAGTTTCGAGCGCTAATCGCTTTCCTAACTCCCAGGTTCCAGCTCTGTTGTGGTCTTCCTCGTTTCCTCTTCTCTGGGGGTTGCCACATCATCGTTTTTTTAGGCAATCTTTCGTCCCCATTCGGCTCACATGTCCATATCATATGAGCTGTTTTCTCTCAATATCCTCAATATAGTGCCCTCTATACCCATTTGTTGTTTTATCACTTCATTCAGTATTCTGTCGGCTCTTGATATTCTCATCGATCTTCTGATGGCATCCATTTCCGTGGCTTCGATCTTTTTCTTATATTTCTCGGTTATTTCTCCATGTCTCAGCTCCATAAAGTAGGCTAGTTTTAACCATTGTCTCATAGATGTTCCATTTTCTTTTTCTTTGATATTTCTTTACTCCATAGAACTCCGTTCAAACATGCTATAGCTCTTCGTGCTTGTACAATTCGATGTTCTATTTCTCGTTCGTCTTTTCCACTACGGTCGAAGATGACGCCCAGGTATTTATATTCGTCACATGGATTTACTTTTTGATTGTCATCGATATCGAGTTGTTCTGCTTCAGCTCCAATTGAGAGGTATTTTGTCTTTTCTAAATTGATATTTAATCCCCATTTCTGGTATTCTTCAATTAGTTTTCTAAGCATGTATTCCATGTCGTCTTTGTCATTTGAGATCACCACCTGATCATCTGCAACTGTAAAGTATATATGTAATCCTGATCGTTCAGTTGTATACCCATTCCTTTGACTTTCCTTTTCCATTGTTTCAGAGCTGCAGAGATATAAATTCTTAAACAGAGTCGGAGAGATACAACATCCTTTTCTGAGACCCTAGTAACTGCAATTTTTCAGCTAAGAGATTTCCGAATTTCATTTGGGAGTTTGAACCATAATATAGATCTTTGAGAGCACTAACCAATGTTTGATGTATATTTGATGTGTAATTTGATTTGATATGGGAAGACACATACCTGACAAAAATGACAACTTGTATCGTGTCTTTACATCGTAAGACTCATCTATAGCAAGTGATAAGGCGGAAGAAAGTTGAATATCTTCCACCTGCAAATATGTTACATTTGAAGACATTTTAGCTACTGTATCTTGTACTGTTTTTAGCGGATAGTGACAAATCTTTGATTTTATTCAAGATTTCTGGTTTATTTTTAAAATCACTAAGGTGTTGCGGTTGAGGGGTGCGGTTTTTAAGCGAGTATAAGTGACTGAGAGGATCGGTGTCTAATTATCGGTAATCGATTCAGAAGGCTTTTTTAAAACTTTTTTTTTAGTAAAATAAAAAATATTTGCGTGTGGAACTAAAAAGCCGCAGCTTTACATTCAAAGACGAGTCGCAGTTTGCCAACCCCTGGTCTAGAATATTTGACATTTGACACTACTATACAGGGTATTTAACAAGTTATTTTTCTGTACTTCTGACTGTATCAATATTAATCCGGTTAATTTAGACTAAAAAATAGTGGTCAAATAAAAAAATTCCCGGAAAGCTAAATATTTGTGGTGAGCTGGGGTTTATCATTACAAATAAAGTTTTAAAAATCCCAATTGATCTTATGTGTGCTACATATCAACTACAAGTGCTACAAGTGCAACAAGTTCAAAGTTCGAATAGAGAAAGCACGTACAAACTTCAATAAAATGAGAAAGGTACTTTTTGCAAGAGAACTAAAATTGGACTTGAGAGTTAGGCTGGCAAGGTGTTATATTTTCTCGACTCTGCTTTATGGATGGAAGCATGGAACTTAACGCGTCGACTGCTAAAAGTTGGAAGCATTTGAAATGTGGTTGTATAGAAGAATCCTGAAGATATCATGGACCGAGCATGTAACAAATAACGAAGTCATGAGAAGAATCAACAAAAAGAATGGAAGTATTGGAAACCATCAAGACACGAAAGCTGCAATATCTGGGGACATGTTATGCGTTAATAAGAGATACAACCTACTTCAATTGATTATACAAGAGAAAATCCAGGGCAAGAGAAGTGTAGGAAGAAGAATCTCATGGTTGCGTAATTTGAGGGAATCGTACGGATGCACATCAATCGAACTATTCAGAGCAGCAGCATCTAAGATCAGAATAGCCATGATGATTGCCAACCTCCGTCGCGGAGATGGCACGTGAAGAAGTGCTGCTACAATAGTTATTCGAAGTCGAAGGTCAAAATTTGAGGTTTTATGGATTTTTCTCGAAAACGGTAAATTTCATCAAAAATAAACTTTAAACCAAAGTTGTAGATCTTAAGATCCTGTACAAAAATGACATTTATGATTTTTTTCTAAGAGTTGCCATTCCTGAGATATCGCGATTCTAAGAGTCACACATGATGCAAATATAAGCCATGTATATATACATGTCAGGCACTTAAGACAAGTATAAATACCTATTTGTGTCTCTTTTATATAAACATATTATACCAGTGATTCTCAACCTGTGGGGCGTGCCCCCCTATATTTGGGACCTCTCATTACATGTCCTAAATACTCCAACTTTCTCTGCTTGATGCTTTTTATGATCTCAGTAGTCTTGCTTAGACGTTCTAGTATTGTGGAATTTCGAATCCTCTCCACACAGGAAAGTTTTAGAATTCTTCTATAGCACCACATTTCGAAAGCCTCAAGGTGATTTAGATCTATTTTATTCACAGTCCAGGACTCAACAGCATAAAGTAAGACCGAGAACACGTAGCAGTGAAGTAGGCGGATCCTTAATGCCAGTTTTAGGTCTCAGTTACATAACACCTTGGACATCGTTCTAAAAGCAGCTCTAGCCTGCTCTATCCTGGATCTAAATTTCGCCGTGACTTTCTGCGTTACAATTTAATTGCTGTTCAAGGTAAACGATTTTATTAACTTGCTCAAGTTTGGTATTATATACATATAGACGGTTTTTATATGCTGTTGTTTACTTATTAAGAGTAGAACATTCATTAACATTATTATTCTCATCATCTTTCTCTATGTGGAATCGGCTTCTCTAAGTATTTTCCTCTAAACTTTTCTGTTCTCTTCCAGGGACTAAGTACCTCTCCGCTTTTTGTATGAGATTATGGTTTTTCAAAAACATGCAATTTCTGTTTATCCCATTTTTTACTGCCCTACATCAGTACCATACATCATAGCTGGTCTAAAGGAGGTCCTATACAACTTACCTTTTAGTTTTTTGTTACCTTTTTTATCACACATCACTCAATTTGCCTCTTTCCTTTACCTTTAGTTGAAATATTATAGATAAAACGGTAATACCGACCATAAAAGCCGAACATTATCATCTTTTAGGAGTTATTGTCTATCCAAGCCAACTACTCTATCTGAAATTTCATCTTTAAAAGAATATTAAATATTTTGTTTGTATCCAACTTAATTTTAATCATTTTTCTTCAAGGACCTGTCTCCGCTACTCTAGTCGTTTCTACTAATACCCAGGAGGTTCAATTTTTATCTAATCCAGCACAAATGAGAATAAATATGGCGAAACCCTGATGAAGCCCTATTTTCACACAAAATTTGCCAGTTTCACCTGTAATCGTTCTAACGCTATAATAGTTGTTCTAACTATAGTAGTTCTAACACTATTACAGTTGTTATAACCCGACAAGCGAGAGCTGGCGGGTCGCGCTTGGAACAAATTGAAAAGTGGAAGGGATTGCTCATTTCTATTGCAGTCGGCTAGGAGTTCACATCGTGTATAACCGTTTTAGTACCTATACTATATACCTATAATCGCAATTAAGTACCTCTCCTATCTCTCTTAGAATAATTCATTTTCTATTTTTGCGCAGCTCACCGCCAGCTCTCGCTTGTCGGATTATACTTGCTCATACTCCACTCACATATTCAGCCGGCACTCCTTTCTTACCTAATCTCTGCCACAGTAAGTTTCTGATAACTTCATCATGTGCTTTCTCAAGTTTAATAATATCATGTGCAAATCTATCTCTTTCACTCTAAATTGTTAAATTAGCTGTTTTTAATAAAAATTGCTGTTATAGACCTGCCTTGCCTAAATCCAAATTGACATTTATCCATTTTCATTTTTTAGAACCTTACACTGAATTCTGTTAGATTTCACCACAAATGTAGGATAATAAAAAGATATATTGTGAATTGAGTGCTATGAAAAATTGTCATTGTCAACAAAATGAAGCAGAGGTTAACTGGAAATAACTATTGCAAACCAAATAAAACACTAAATAGCTATGTTTAAAATGTCTTTATTCTTTATTAAAAATCTGGGAAATCAAAGGAGTGGGGGGCGTTATTGGTGCAATGGCGAAGGAAAACCCCCTCTAAACCTCGCCTAGAGCTCAGTACATCCCGATTTAAAAATACAATTCTAATATAAAAGTCTACAAATAGCTTTATAACATCATTACTTAACACAGGTTTAAAATTCAGACCTAAGCTAAGCATTTATACATATATTTTATGAAATTTTATTACATATATTACTGATCAAGTAAACATAATAATATTAAATTAACTAATTTTCTTGTAAATAGGCCTGTGCCACAATACCTCAATTGTCATTTTAATAAACATGAAACCCGCCAATTTTTAAATCGGGGCCCACCCACCAACCAATCACGCGAAAGTTAGGCCGTGAATTTAGTGTAGTCTGGGTCTGAGGAGGAGAGAGGAGAACTCGGAACTTCTCGCGAAGAGAGACGATCGGTTCTGGATTGGTGTTGCCATATATCAATAAATTTACGTATTCTCGGTTATTTGGTAATTAAGGTTTAATTAATTAAGGCTTGGATTCATATATTTTTATTGGATAAGGGGTGGCGCGGTGAAAATAATTATATAAAATTGGGTCGCAACTGGTAAAAGGTTGAGAAACGCTGTATTATCTTCTTCTTCTTCTTCAGTGCCTTATCCGGTCCGGATGTTGGCGATCATCAAGGCTATCATGGTTTTGTTGACTGCTCTGCGAAACAGCTACGCTGAGGTCATCCCAAACCATTGTCAGAGATTTTTCAACCACGAGATACGACGGCGTCCCGGTCCGCTTCTGCCAAATACTTTACCCTGCATAACGAGTTGAAGAATTCGATATTTTTCTTCGTTCCGCATCACGTGGCCGAAGTACTCAAGCTTACGTTGTTTGATCAAATGAAGCACTTCTTTTTCTTTTGTCCTGCGCTGTTGGACCTCAACGTTGGTGACATGGTCCACATAAGATATTTTTTAGTATCCTTCTGTATATCCACATCTCGAAGGCTTCGATTCGTTTTTCAGTGGCTTGAGTCAGTGTCCAGGCTTCAACTCCATATAGTAACACTGGAAGAACGTAGCACCTCACTATCCGCATCTTGGTTCCCAAACTGAGATCACTGCAACACAGCAAGGATCTCAACTTGATAAATGTAGACCGTGCCATTTCAATTCTGGATCTAATCTCTTAAGCGTAGTCCCATTGTGAGTTGAGGGAGTTCCGAGGTAAGTGAGTCTGTCGACTCTCTGGATCTCTTCGCTACCTGTCATTAGTGACCCGGATCTAAATTTGTACGGCTGACAACCATGAATTTAGTTGTCTTAATATTACGGTTCAGTCCGTATGTTACGCTCACAGTTCGCACTCGGTCTAGTAAGGCCTGCAGATCGTTTAGGCTGGTTGCTAGTAACACAGTGTTATCGGCGTAGCGGATATTATTGATGTATTCACCGTTCACTCGGATTCCATCTCTAGGTTTGTGAGGGCTTCAGTAAAAATCTCCTCAGAGTATGTATTGAAAAGAGTCAGCGATAGCACACATCCTTGCCTTACTCCTCGCATGATCTTTACTTGGTCGGTCAGCTGGTCTTCGACCTTGACTTGAGCACGCTGGTTCCAGTATACATTGATGATGATCCGAATGTCCTTCTCATCCAATCCTACTCTTTGTAGGGCGGTGACCATCTTCTGGTGCTGACAACGGTCAAATGCCTTGGCGTAGTCAATAAAACAAATATAGACATCACAACTGACATCGCGGCATCTCTGAAGTGTTATACTATTATAAAAATATTTATTCAAAAGATACTCAGTCCCTAACTGGATTCCCTCTACCCAGCATAATGACATTATTAAACACACTAAAAATTCACCCTGTATGTCTTCAACCTTTTAATAAATAATCATTTATATAAAAAAATTCTAATTCTAAGGAATTGAATTTTTTTTAACTTAAACAATTCGCTCATGCTACATGAAGTCCAATAGCAAATAAAATTTAACTGTAATGATTATAAATTTATTAAAACTCTTTTCTTTGTTTTAGAATGCCGACGCAACTGAATATTTGCTCAACATTGGGACATCGATGTTTGTCGATGAAGATTTATACGTTTTACCTAATATGAGGATACTGCAAGAAACTTCAGAACAGAAATAACAAAGACAAACTTTAACAAACCCGATAAAGCTAGCAAAGAAATTAATTCGTGGGTGGAAAAGCTTACTCGCGGTAAAGTGAACAAAATAGTAAATTCCGGTAAGTATTGATTATCGTAATTTATAGAAAACAGTTACAGTTAAGACACGATTTGCTTAATTCAGAAGGCCACTTTTAGTTTAGTCTTACGGTAATATTACTGATGGTGTTTATACAACCTCATTAATTATGAAAAGTCTTTTTCCACTGTAAAGTATGGCAAGCTTATTTATTTAGCGTATTACTTTTCACTTGTAATAGTGGGGAATATCTCCATAAGGTCGTTGGTTGCACTTTAAAATATGGGATGTCTGTAATATATGAAAAAAAAACGTAAAGAGGTAGAAGATTTGCAAATGAAGCATAAAGATAGAGAACTACACAGAAAGGTTAAAGAAGTAGCTGGAATATGGAAACACAAACACTTCTCGATTGTAACAAACAAGAAAAACCAAATGAAATTAGACCCTGAAAAACAGAAAGAAATATGGGAGCAATATCTTAAAGATTTGTTTGGTGATTAGAGAACAGAAGAGCCCCACAAATAGAGATGGAAAATTAAACATTCTCACCGAAGAAGTTTTGCAGGCAATAATAAAAGACGCAAAGAACAAGAAGGCACCGGTGAATACCCAATAACAGCCGAATATTTTAAACACCTAAGTGATAATGCTGTCAGGAATTAACGTACCTCTGCAACATTATAATGAACATGTCATAATACCGTATGACTGGCTAACATCCACTTTATATAGCTCTTCCTAAAAAACAAAAAGCAAGGAAATGTGAAGACCATCGAACTGTATCATTAATGAGTCATGCCGCTAAGATTTTTATGCAAACAATTTATAACCGAATTCACACAATAAGTGTGAAGAATACCTGAGTCGTTCTCAATATGGTTTTAGAAAGGGTGCAGGCACTAGAGAAGCAAGTATGGGATTGACACTGATGGCAGAAAGGTATCTGGATTGGCATTGTGTACTTCACTGAAGCTATATACTGTACTTAATACTTTACTTGTATCCAACACTGACTTTAATTAACATTAAAGGTACTTTAGAACCATATATAATCTAATAAAAAAAACTCGAATATAAAGTGTATACACACTTAGAAAACAATTCACAGACGGTAAGATAACAGATACGATGTGAGTGAAGCGTCTCACGAGAAATCAGCCTTTACTCTACAACGGCCCACCGAGAAGTAAGTTTTTCTTTTCAAAAATTTACAAACTCACCACCAAAAAAAGAAGAAGGGATATCTCCCACTTAAAAATCATAGGTCAGTTGTATGTATTTCTGAGAAGGCAAGATTCTAACGACATCGGAAAGTTTGAGGTATTTACGGTAATACTAATTGGACGTGATAAAATATAGATCTTCAAGATTAGGTTTTTCCCGAAACACATTACAACGGGCGTTCGACGACAATTACCGCATTTATGTAAAAGAACCCAGAAAAGGATTAACTAAGAATTAGCCAAACCGGCGTCTTTAAATAAATAGGTAGGTAGATTTTCAGTCATGTTTCGGTAGTTTCACAATAAACATTTCTGATCGTAAACACGACCATCCGCGTATCATCCACATGGGTAAAAGGAATTAAAAATAATTTAATATATTAATTAAAAAAATGTTACACAGCTAAAACTGGTTTTCTACAATAATAATAAAATATCCAATACACTGTCTTTGTTGATTTTTTTCTATCTACATCATGCTTTTAAATTTACTTTGTTCTATTTCTAGATGATCTGTCGCAGGCACTAATGCTGATTACCAATGTCATTTACTTCAAAGGGACATGGACTCATCAATTTCCTAAAAATAACATACCACACCTTGGAGTCTTCTATACATCTGCTGAAAATGTAAGAGACGGTCAAAACTCAAAATTAGTTGAATACATGACTACCACTAACCAATTTTTCTACTACGAGGATTCAACTTTGGATGCGAAAATCGTCAAATTGGAATACCAAGTGAGTGGTGAAATTGATATGTGTGTCATACAATTAACTAATTTAATTTAATTTGACAGGGAGATGCCTATTCCATGTGTATAGTTCTCCCGAACTCTTTGGGAGGATTAGATAGTCTAATTAAAAAAGTGAGCTTAGCAAAAATAGGAGATATAAAGTTCAATTTAATGAAAACAGATGTTGAGGTTACTCTTCCAAAGTTCAAGTTCAATTTTAACATCAAGTTGAAACAGATTCTTCAAAAGGTAATTAAATGCTTTATTATATATAGTATCTCTAGAAAGTATGTGGAAATTCATAAAAAAACATTTCTTGTATACTGAAAAACCTAAAAAAACAGGGTAAGCTATCTCGTGACAATAAAATTAGTTTGGATGAGACACAGGTAGGTAAAACTGTTAAGATCATTTCGACCCCTGCATAGAATAACGTTGTAACTAACATTTTTGGCGATTTTGAGTTACAGTGTTCTTCTTGCATAACTTTTTACGCTCTATCTGCCAACATGGTCGGTGTGGCTGTAACTGCATTAATAAGAAAGATTCCGAATGGAATAATACCGTACATATATAAAAAAAATTGAATTATTTGTAGAATAACAGAGTAACTACAGATACGACGTTGAACCAAATCAAATTTTAGTCGAAAATACTGTATCGTACCATAGTGTATTAAAATAATTCTTATTTTTCAAAACTACTCCGTAATGTTGTTACAATTTTATTCGCCGCATTGGCTGCTAAGTTCCGATAATTATGCAGGTAGATACTACACGTCGTGTGTCAATATTTCGCGGCATTATTGTGAAAATAGTAGGGGAAATAGACAAGACAGATCTTGATTGTTTCCAGGTCTCGGTGTTTAGTTTAGTTTTCCCGGTCCCAACTTAAAAGTGGTTGTATGGACAAGTGTATCCAAAAGTGACAAGAAAAACTGAATGTTACAACAAGACAACAACTTTTTTAAAGAGTTTTGGAAAATGGGAGATCACACTTCAGACCCAATATATTAGTCGTTTGGTTACTAGACACACAAGAACTCGTATTTTAAATACTACATTGAATCTCGAAGGAAGTGGACATTTCAGTATAAATTGCCCATAAATGATAGTCACATTGTGGTATGTAAAAAAATGTTTCTTGATACGTTTGATATAACCGATGTCTAAAAAGATGTCAGAGTGTGAAGTTGGTATAAATTGTTGAAGATATGCGTCGAAAACACACCACTCGGCTACAATGAGTAGCAGAAAAAATAAAAGAGATGTTCGAAAACACATATCGTCTTTCCAGCAGTAGAGTCTCATAACTTAGAAAAAAAAAAACACAAATTATATTTTGAAGAAAAACTAAAATTTCTAAACTTTTTGATTTGTATACGGAGTGGATGCAGTAAGAACATCATATCTCGTCTACTGCAACAATAAGACAATACCGTGAGATATTCAACAGTGAATTTAACATCGAGTTTTTAAACCAAAAAAAACCAGTGTGTCTTTCGAAATGCACGCGAAGACGAAAAAGCAGAGATGGATCTGAAGTACACTAACCATATTGCTAATAAGACTTGTAAGACAACTTAAGGAAAGGGATAAAGAGATCGCTAAAAATTTAATGGAAACTATAGTAAAGTTGCTCTTCACGACTTGCAGAAAGTTCTCACCATACCTCAGTCTGAACTGTCAATGTTTTACTATAAACGAAAATTATGCGTTTATATTTTCACAAAATTTGACATAGGACGCAATGAAGGATTTTGCTACATGCGGGATGAAACTAGAGGAAGGAAGGGAGCTAACAAAATAAGTAGCAGTGTTTATAATTTCATTGCAACTACTGTTTTAAAAGGATATAAAAATTTTATATATTTTATAGTAATATTTGCGGAGGACAAATATAAACAGAATAATATTTGCGATGGTAGGTCATTCCCAAAATGAGCGAGATTCCATGCACGCCTTCATAGAGCGAGGTAAAAAGAACCAAACAGTTTTTATTCCCGAACAATATAAAAGCTTAGTAAGATGTGCAAAAACAACAGGGTAAAACCGTATTTGGTAACTGAACTGCACAAAGACAATATATTTGATTTTAAAAAACTTATGACAACATTCAACAACTTATCACAACCATTCTTGTACTTATCTTCTGTCTTTGTGATGTGAGTTTTATTAAACAAACAATGCTTAGCAACCCTTGAAGCTAAGCCAATTAAACGATTTAGCCTGCAGTCACCTTCAACTAACCTTATAGAAGAAATAAATATACAGTCCACGAGCTATCGAAAAAGCAATAGATCCAAGGGATGAAACTATTCCCGATCTTAAGCATAAGCACCCCTACGCGATTTTATACAGAGAGATATTTATTACAAGGTTCTCAAAACCAAACAAAGAATTGGTTTGTAGATACATACTTTGTAGATTTACTATACTCTAATGTATATAGATTATTTAAGTACATATTCTTTTTATTGATGTCTAGTTTGGACTAAAAGAAGCATTCCAAAACACAGCCAGTTTCACAGATATAGTGCAAACCAACAGCACCTTAAGAAGAACTCTATACGTTACTGACATTGTTCAGAAAAGTGGAATAGAAGTTGATGAAACAGGAAGCGAAGTCTTCACAGCAACAGGTAATTATTTATTATCATTAATATACATACATATATATATATATTATATATATATATATATATTATATATATATATATATATATATATATATATATATATATTATATATATTATAATATATATTATACAGGGTGAATCACCACTAACGAGACGGAAGATTACAGCGAAACTGTAAACGATTTTGAAAAAGTTTTAAATGTATAGTATGTAGGTTGATAAAGGCTTCATTTTAAAATTATTCCTGAAATATACAGGGTGTCACAATAAAGCGCGGCATTTAAAAGTTATATTTTTTTCTTATGGAACACCCTGTATTTTATTGAATTTTCTAATTGTCTGCAAAAAATAAAGTTTTAGTTTCATAAGACTTCCCTATACCTATGTACACAGTGTTCTGAGTTATGTTGAATTTTCTTAAAATGTAAAACTTTAAACGAGGACTCATTCTTAATTAAGTAATAATTCTTAATAAATTAATTTATTTAAGCAATTCTAATAAAATTACTCATACATCTAAATAGCTGGATATTGGTCTTTATAGGACTGATAGTTTTGCCGTAATTTAAAATTTTGTTAAACGAAAATCGATTTCAAATATTTATAATTGTTACTTTCTGGCAACTGAAAAAGGCAAAGTGAAAGACAACTGCGCAAAGGTTACAGTTTTCAAAAATGACGTAGATATTAACGTTATATTTAATTTTTTGTTATTATTTTAAGTATTTAAAATAAGTTTAATATTTAAATCAAAATAAAACTGTAAAATATATTTATTTCTTTGAAGTCATAATAATAGATGCACTTAAATTTCTTACGCGCTTAAAGAAATTTTATTAAATAAAAAAATAGACAGTAGAGACATTAGAATCATATTTAGCCTCTATTGGAACCAAACAGCAACAGTGAAAGTTGAAAATGAACTGACCGAGGATATCCAGATTCGCCGTGGGGTCCGCCAAGGGTGTATTTTATCACCCTTTGTTATTCAATTTATACAGTGATGAAGCCATCTCAGAATTATCGCTTGCCGAGGTCAGTGATGGCCTTATAATAACCGGTGAGCCACTTAATAACATAAGATATGCTGACGACACCGTCCTTCTGGCAGGAACACTAGAAGAACTGCAACACCTTGCTGAACAACTAAATATATATTGCAACGATTATGGACTAAAAATCAATTTGAAGAAAACCAAGTTCATGATATTTGCAAAAGCACAAAACATCAAAGTAGGCTAGTACTAGATAATACAGAAATTGAAAAAATATATTCGTACAAATACCTTGGAGCATGGATCACAGAAGATATTGATCAGACAAAAGAAATAAAATGCAGCATTGAAATTGCACGGTCAACTTTTAATCGAATGAGAAAACTTTTTTGTAATCGCGATATCAATATATCGCTCCTAATAAGAATGCTTCGATGTTATATTTTCTCTACCCTTTTGTATGGAGTTGAAGCTTGGACACTCAAAAAATCCAACATTAAAAATCTAGAAGTATGCGAAATGTGGTGTTACCGGCGTATTTTCAAATATCATGGACCGCAAAACAAACGAACAAGTTCTCGAACAACTAGGAAAACAATGCAAAGTTTTAAATTCCATAAAAATCAGGAAATTGAAGGGGTACTTGGGCACATCATGAGAGGTGAATAATACGAACTACTCGAAAATCTCGTGGCTACGCAATCTCCGTGAATGGTTTGGATGCAGTTCAATTGAACTAGTCAGGCGCGTAACCAACAAAATTATAATTGCCAGAATGATTTCCAATCTCCGATAGGAGCGGAACTTTAAGAAGAAGACTCGTTTCCAGGGGACGCCCGATTGCTTTTACATGTGATCACAATTTAACTAGGAGACCTAGTAGACCGAAAAATAATATATGATTAAAATTTTAGCTAAAATTTGAAAATTGTCCTTAAATTTGTAATACGCAAATGAATATGTCCTTATATTTTATATATTTTTTTCAGGGGTCACTGTAGGTAATAAATTCGCCGAAAATACGATAAAATTCAATGTATCACACCCGTTCATGTTCTTTATTGATGGTCCCAATGGTACCATATTGTTTATTGGAAAATGTGAAGATCCCAAGTGAAGGGGACCCTTCAGAGATACCGAATCGTTGGAGTCAAGAAGAAGAAAAAAAAGAACGTGAGTTTTTACCTATTTTACTTATTTTTTTAAGCCATGAGTATTTCTTTCTTCCGATTTTCCTTCTATCTTGCCTTCCATAATAAACTTTAAGGACTGGTACTTGGAATTTCGAAATATATGACCCAAATAAGCAGTTTTTCTTCTTTTTATTATTGGCAGCAATTCTGGTTCTCTGCCCATTCGATTAAATACGACATTTGTTGTGTAATCTGTCCAGGGAATTTTAAGTAGTCTTCTAAATACCCACATTCCAAAGGTCTCCAATCGGTTCATCACATTGACCTTTATGGTCCAGGTTTCGACACCATATAGCAGTATGGAGTAAATGTAACATTTTCCAAAGCGATATCGAAGCATTAAGTTGAGGCTGCTGTTGCTTGGCAAGGTTCTCATATTAGTAAATGCTGTTCTGGTTTGGCAATCCTGCTACGGATCTCTATGTCTGGATCTAGATTTTCAGTTATCCAACTACCGAGATATCTGAACTTGGGGACCTTTTGGATGTTCTTATTGTCTACTCTTACATTTAATTGCATATTTCGTGTTCTACTAACCACCATTACCTTCGTCTTCTCTATATTAATCTTCAAGTCCAGTCGTCTCCTTCAGTGTTTATACTATCTATTAGTCGTTGTAGCGCTTCTTAGCTATCAGCTATTATGACTATCATCAGCATAGCGAAGATTACTAATAGTCTGTCCGTTGATTTTGATTCCATCTTCAGTGTCACTTAAGGCTCTATCGAAAATCGTTTCAGAGTAAAAATTTAAAAGGAGGGGTGACAGAACACAACCCTGTCGTACACCTTTTTCGATTGAGAAATATGGTGTAGATTCCAGTCCTACTCTCACAAATGCCACTTGATTCATGTAAAGGTTCTTTAATATTTTTAAGGTCATTCTCATCTATCGAACGTTCCTGGAGCAATCTTACTAATTCTGAATGAATAACACAATCCAACGCTTTCTGGTAATCTATAAACCATAGAATGCAAAAGAATACAAAAATTAAAAACGACAATTTCAAATCACCACACGGCGGTATAGTAAAACGTGGTACCAATTGTGGATTTGATCAATACTAGTCTGGGTAGATCCTGTAACATTTGTGTGCATTAAGAGTCTTTTATATGCAGTTTTAAATTGTTTTGCCGTTGGGTTGTTGTTGTAACCTCCATGACTCCTAATAGAACTAAAGAAAATTCTAAGTGATCTTGAGAAAGTTTATAGGCCGAAAGATACTTCAAACCTCCATCCATATCCTCCACGTAATTTTTCCAAATTCCCATTAGTGACTTTAAACTAATGATCATACAATAAAAATCATCGTTCTTTGGCTTAGATATAGAGGTTCACCATTTTTGGAACACTTAAGTGAACTAAGATATTTTATAGATTCTTCAAGATTTTGAAAAATCGCTTGTTTATTATGTTGCTGTAAACTAGATTTTAGGTGTTTTGTCAATAAATTTCGGAATCTAATAAAAATATCAAAATATCATTGATATGTTCAATGAAATTTTGAGTAGCTTCGCTATGTACAAATTCTTTTGAGCTTTTATTTCTCAAATAATGTATTGCCTCAGCAACTTTTTGGCTGAACGTTTGGGCAGCTAATTTTACTTTCATTTTTTCCGTATACCAATTTAAATGCCTTCGCGTTATCCTAGTTGCAAGATGAATGCTATGAATACTAATTTTTGCAAATATTCCCAGTTAATCGCTTTATTATTCCCGTCAAAAAAAAATTGTAATAAACTAAAGTATTGAGAATTCGTTTTTTAACATATGTAGAGGGTCAAATATTACATATATTGGTTGATTTGTTGCTGGATGTAGAAAATATACTTTATTAGAATTAATCGATAAATCAACAAGTTGTTTAACCATGCTTATATGTGATGCTGCACCATCAAACGTTAAACTGGTAATTGTGACATCAGTTTCGTGCATTATTTTTAAGCACATTCTTATTAGATTACTTTTTTGAACACCTGATAATCCAGGATTAAAAAGTAGCCTATCGGCAGCTTCCATGAATCATTAAACTATTAATTAAGAATACAATTGCTTCTTTTGCTTTAATTTCCGAAGAATCGCTTTGAGGTTTACTTCCTATGTCAACATACATAAAATTAATGTTTTCAATTATTTAAATAGAAAAATATAATGCTATGATACTTTTTATAATTGCTAATAAATATTAAGCTACACCTACCCTAAAAACTTTTCACCATCCCATTCTATTTTCTGGTCTATAGACATTTCATCGACAATCAAAGCACAGACACATGATTTTCCTTTATTTGTAAGTTCAACTACTATTTGTTTTAATACATTCACTGCTTCTTTTTGAAACCCAGGCTCACAAGCTACTACTTGATACCACCTTTGAAGAGTTCGTGGATGAGGCAACATGTTAGGAAAAGTTTTTCTAACATACAAGTAAGCTTTTGGTGAATAGAAATTAAGAGTGAGAGCAAAGCTTTTTAACTTCGGTGGATATGTTTTAGTACTCTTAGATTTAAGTAGCTGCTTAAAGATAGTTTTTGCAGACGCATGCATTGTATCCTAATAAAATAAAAGCAATAATCAAAACTTGATCGACTAATTACAAACAATATAAAATAATAAACTGTTATACATGCCAAAGCTAAATAGATCACTAATAAGAAGTATTAATAATTTTCCTTACCTAAAATTTCAGAGAATCTTCATCGATCATCTGATTCTCTTTAAGATATTCTAATAACGATTTTAAGGTATTTACTTTTTTAATAAACCTTCTATTTCGTTGTTGCAACATTTTGTTTTGTTTGTCTTTCTTTTGAATTATTTTGTTTACTACTACTTTATATCTCTGGTCTCTGTTAGATGATCCTTGTTCAAAGTCGCCAAGATAAATGTCTTCGCTTTTTCAAGGGAGGTTCTAAGGTAGTTTCGTCTGAAATTTCTACTGGAGTCTTTGTGGTGCTAGATTCACTTGTTGTTATATTTATATTTTCCCTTTCCTATTGGTTTGACTGAGACAGTTTCTCTTTTTACTGGAAATTTTCTAGTTGTAACTTGCTTAATTAAATGGTTTGGAAAATCGAAAATACTGGGTACAGCATCTTTTTTAGTTGGTTTTTTGAACTCCAACTATATAGTAATATACGAATTCGCTGTGAAATATTTGGAGCAAATTTTAGAACTCTTTGTTGGTTTAAAATTTTCACGGTGCATCGCTATAATCCATTTTTTTGCAATGATGAATCTTTAGGAAATCTAAAACAATTTATTTACTTAATCCTTCAGTTTTCAATCTAATTATAAAATGAAAATTATATATAAGACTCCTCTCTCTCATATGTATCTATTTTAAACACTTTGGGAGGAAAAGTAAAATAATAGGTGCTAAATTTCTGGTATGTTTTTCAAGTTTAATTTGTGAATTTACCCATGAAATGATATATCTCTCCCTTTTTTTCGTCGCTGCGTACAATTAAATGCACTTCAAGATAGCACCATAATTAAAATATTAATGTATTAGAAAATTTTTAAATTGGAAACTTTAAAAAGTTTACAACGCCTATAAACACTTCTAATCTCTATCTCTATCGTTTCTGCCATAAACTGACGTCACCCACAGCTGTGTGAATCGTTTTATGTTGGCTTCACTCTTCCAAACGAGAAGTTCACTAGACGTGTTTTATCAGTTTTTATGATCTAAGATTAACATTTAAGAAAAAACGCCTTTTGAAGTTTCTTACTCCCAAATTTGTTTTGAATGCTTTACTTTTTGCTGGTAGACGAAAAAAGCGAAAATTTACCGTTTTTAACCTCAACTTGTTAACTAATTAAATCCAAAAAATCGACTGCAATAAACATAAATTGATAAACATATATTCTTGCTATGGAGGTCCATACTACTCAAAACAACTGTCGTTTGCCTAGCGGGGTCAGTGTCACAAAAAGGGTACTGTTTTTGCTTATTTCCCTGAAATAAATGCGAAATGGGAGACTTTCTATTCCTGTCAAAAACTGTAATTTACGATTTCGACAAGTCAATTCACTAAGCAGGATTAATGTAGCCTAAAGCTATTACAGGATGCACCTTCATCTTAAAACCAATTTTCTTGGCCCCATTTTCCAATAGAATAAAGAGTTCCTTTGTAGCTCTGGTGGATTGTGTCCACGTCAGTAAAAGCCTACAGTAGTTTTGATTCCTGGGCAGCAAAGCCGTCCACCCTCTAGTTATAAGTTATCAGTTAAAATTACCATTAAAGATCACAAAGCCACTTAGCCCAAGCTTTGGAGGAAAAAGTACTCTCTAATCCAGGAATTTATGTAATGTGGCCTAGGTTATAAAGGACCTCAGGGCAATCCTCCAGTTCATTCAACAAAAATGTTTAGTTATTGTTTATTTATGAGCGTTTATAGGTGCAAAATACGTATTTTTTGACTAAAGTAAGTATTGTAATGGGTAATTTCTGTATAGATTATGAAAGTACTCTACAAGACCTTCAATTTGAGCTGGTATACGTTCAATTTAATTTATTTGTTGTAGCAAAAGAATGAAGGTCAAAATTAAAAAACGTAATATTTATTGCAAAATTACTTTTTTATTTATTTCAAATGTATGACATTCAAGCCTATAAAACAGGGGTGTCCAACTTGCAATGCCTCAATGGCCAAAACTGAAACCTTTGATGTCGCGGGCCATATAATAATTTTGTTACAAGTAATAACAAAATAAAGTGAGGTATAAAAATAATTAAAACAAAAAAGTATTATTTATTTTATTGCTCAACAATCACATTTTTTATAAACGGAAAATTTATTGATAACACTTTTCAATAATCAAGACAAACATTGCAAAACCAACGAAAAAGATCTATCCAATTAGTGGGAGGACTGTGGTCGATCGGCTTCATCCACCAATGAAGAAATGTCCACCTCCAATTCAGTTGTGGACACTCATAAGAGACGTAAGGAAAATCGGTAAGGTTGCTTCTGTTTTTATTTGTTTACGTATTTCATGGAGGAAAAGGCATTTTCACATGTATATGTGCTTCCGAACATTGACGTCATTTTCAGTCCAAAATCTCGCAGGTTTGGGAATTTCTTCTTTGACAGTAATTTGAAAAGTTCAGTTCCCTTTTCTTGTCTGGTGATTAGGAACATGTCTTCTTGAAGATCACATAACTCAAGCTGTAAGTTGGGTGGTTGATCATCAATGGTTGCTAAGAGGGTTATTATAAAGTAGTACACTGCTTTTGACACTTTCAATTTCTTCAAATCTTGTATTGAATTCATCAATAACTTGTTCAATTTGTGAAATGCAGAATGAAAACTCAATATTTTCCTCACCGTTGAATTCTTCTGCTATTTGCAGACAGCTAGGGAAGTGTGTTAGGTTGTTCTTTTCCAAAGCTGTAAACACTTCAGCTTATTCCGGAATCCGTTTATCATTCCAATCAAATCTGAAACCGTCTGGTTTCTTCCTTGAAGACTCAAGTTTAAGATGTTAAGATGATTAGTCAGATCTGTTATAAAAGCTAACTGTCTTAAGAATTCTGGATCCTTAAACTTCTCTTCCAGTTCAGTTGTGTCAGATGAAACGTATTTGTTGAGGAATGCAGGGATTTCCTTTTTTATGGCAAAAAATCGTTCCATGCACTTTCCTGCACTCAGCCACCTTACATGGTTGTACATTAGCAAGTCTCCATACTCAGCCTCTGTTTCCACTAAAAACTACTTGAGTTGCCTGTGGAAAAAAGATCGATTTCCACCTCTAATTATATTTATAATCTTAATCACGGTTTGGAAAACTTGATCTTCCTTAACTGATTTTCCACATAAAGCTCCTTGATGTATAATACAATGAATTATTGGGCAAGTGACACCATTCTCTCGAAGCAGACCCACTAATCCAATTTTTTTACCTGTCATTGATGGGGCCCCGTCTGTTGCTATGGCTGAACATTTATCAAAGCCTCCAATTCTGTCAACTGTCTTCTTCACAGCCTCATAGATGTCTTTTCCTTTTGTTGCTCCATAAAGAGGACAAATATCAAATAACTCCTCTTTACTGGTAAAATCATCAAAAGTAGTGCGCACAAATATTAACAGCTGACTAACATCGGTTTGATCAGTGCTTTCATCCAAACAAAGTGAGAAATATTAACTTTTCTTAACCAGGCTAAGCATAGATTTTTCTACTTGCTCACCCATAGCAACAATCCTTCTTTGTATGGTTTGATGTGAAAGTGGCACTGATTCAAATTTCTCCGCCATTTTAGAATCACGGAAAGCTTTGGCCATTTCAACAACACATTTTTTTATCAAATTGCCATCAGTGAAAGATTTTTTTGCCTTTGCCAGCTGAAGCGACACGGCATAGGATGCATGCAAAGAGATGCGTTTGAGAGTGTAATATTTTACTGAACATACCAATTTGCTGTTTAAGCTTTTTCTTTAAATTTGCAACTAGGGCACGCCGATTTCATTTGTGTACGTAGCATACTTATTTTCATGCACTCTTGTGTAATGTCTTCTCACATTATATTCTTTAGGCACTGCGACATTCATGCATACTAAGCACTGCAACTTTCCATTATTGTTAGCAATCAAGTAATCACTCTCCCAACTTTCTTTGTAAATTCTGTTCTCACTATCAATTTTCCGTTTTACTGGTTTTACACTCATTATTGTATAAGAGGAATCAAGACAAAGAATTATTCAAGTTCACTGTTCACTAGCAACGTATTAATAGATTAGCCGACTAGCCTACGTGGCAGTAGCACACTGGCACGATGGCGGCTGGCGACGGATGGTAAGCAGTGGGAGGTGTGGCCTGCGTGAACTGTGATGCGCAGTAATCAGTGCAGTTCTCATAGTGGTGGAGGACGACTGTGTTCGTTACACGTCCGCGAAGCGGCACGCGGTACAGTACTTGTGATGTAAAAACACTGCTAAGCCATAAAATATAAAACAGTGGCAGCATTTAAAATATATGCTTTTCGAAAATCTTACGTGGGTCACAACAAATAGCCTCGCGGGCCGGATGCGGCCCGCGGGCTGCCACTTGGACAACCCTGCTATAAAATTACGAATAGAACGAGCCGGAGTAGGCCTAAATCACTTAATTTGTTGCTGAGATACGTTAATTAGTTTATCCCACGACCTTCAACTTTGAATGCTCATAAGATTGCCAAAAAAATGGTAGAGGGCTAATTCTTGTTTCATTCTCTTCCTAAAGCCGTAAATGTTCATAATCCAGTGGAAAATAATAAAAAAAATGTTTAACCCGTTAAAATCAATTATTTATGAAGTTGTAAAATTGCAGTTATAAACATTTAGATCTTCCCTACGTACCCTACAAATTTATAATTTGCAGATTATTGTAGCTGGCTTCGAGAAGAAGATTAAAAAAAAAGAGTTTTCTATGACCAATAGGAGCCTAGTTAGCATTTTTTTTAATCACAGAGGCTTTATTTATTTAATTTACTTCAAACTTATTTTTCCAAGTATTTGTATTCTCCTTAAATAAAAATCATTATTTATTGTTAAAAATGACGAATAAAGTTTACCATTTTACAATGTAGCACCGAATCCGCATGTGGTAAACATCGCGGATGCCGTAAGCACTACCTAAAATGTACGACAATGTGCGAAAATGGTCATGCTGCTGAAAATGAACTAGATTACGCAGAAAAAGAATGTGAGAGTGAGATGGATGTTTTGGATTAATTGTTATATGATTCTGAGAAAATTGTACAACCTACTAAAAAAAGAAAAATAAATAAAAACTAAGCATATTTCTGATTTTCTTCTTAACGTGCGCTATCAAGTCCCCTTGACGCTGTCGATTAACATGGCGAAACTGTCTCTGTCTCGAGCTATTCTAAAGAGTTGCTCAGCTTTCCTTATTCCTGTCCACTTCCTGATATTCTTCAACCAAGAGGCCTGCTTTCTACCAATTCCTCTGCGTCCTTCGATTTTACCAATCATAATAATCTGAAGAATATTATATCGGTCTGCCCTTACTACGTGTCCAAAATAGGCCATCTTTCTACATTTGATGTTATCAAGCAGCTCGCGAGCAGCATTTGCTCTCTAAAGGACTGCCACATTTGTCAGCATAGCCGTCCATGGAATTTTTAGTATACGTCTGTGCAGCCACATTTCAAAGGCCTCCAGACGATTAATGGTGGATATTTTTAATGTCCAAGCTTCGACACCGTATAAGAGGACTGACCAAATGTAGCATTTAACCATGCGCTTTTGAAGTTGAAGTTGCAAGTTATCATTACAGAAGAATGACCTCATTTTTAAAAATGTCGTGCGGACTATCTCGATTCTACATTTTATCTCTTGATCTGGATCTAGTTGTTCAGTAATATGGCAACCAAGATAATTAAAACTGGACACTCTTTGAATTATATGACCATCAACATATAATCGTGCATCTTGATGTGCTAAACGGCTAAACACCATGTGTTTTGTTTTTGAACAGTTTATGTTTAGGCCAAACTCTCATCCCACTGTATCAATGGCTATTAAAAGGCATTGTAGTAACTTTGTAAAAAGACATTGTAAAATAATTGTATCGTCTGCATATCTGATTGTATTTATCAGAATTCTATTAACTTTCACGCTCCATTCCAAATTATGCAGCGCTTCTTTAAATATTCTATCTGAATATAAATTAAATAACAGTGGGGATAGTATACAATCCTGTCTGACACCTCTTTGTATTTTACATATTTCTGTTGATTTTCCGTTTATGCAAGCTGTCGCTGTTTGACGCCAGTATAACTTTTCTATGAATCGTATGTCTTGACTATCAACTCTTTTATCTTTTAATATTGTATTTAATTTTATAAATATTAAATTTCATTTTGAAACCATATAAATTAATTACAATTATTTTACTGTTTATATCTTTGTTTTTTACTAATTTATTCCCTCTATCAAAGTAATTTGCAATTTAAGATATACGTATATATGATGTTTATTTTAATTTATTAAACCAATTATTTAATTTCTCATGAAATTGTACTAAAAATCTAGTTTGACCAAAAGTTTTTAAAACCAATTTTTTTGAGTTTTTTTTTTGTAAAATAGATTGTTTTCAAATAGAAATTTTAACCATTTGAACTTTACTTTAACATAATTTTTCACTGATAAAAGATTACACAGCCAGGCAGAGTATTTAAAAAAAAAGATAAATACTGAAATAATAGTAGTCTATATTTTAGAATATTAATTTTTTGTTTTTGAAATGGCGATGTTTTATGGGGATGTTCTCAATAATAATTTGGTAGTAGATTACGTTTAATAGTATTGTAAAAGTAAAAGAATTAAATATTTAAAAAAAATTTAGGTGGTCGGGGTGATTTTTTAAGGGTTAAAGTATTCCAGATGTTATTATTTCGACGAGCTATCTCAGATTAAAAAAAATCATCGAAATCGGTTCATTTTTCACCGAGATTTTTTTTAGTAGCGAGTGACGCCAGATTCGTTTCTTAATTATTATTAATAAAACCTCTGTGATTTAAAAAAAAAAAGTATACTAACTCTGCTCCTATTGGTCGTAGAAAACTCTTTATTAATCTTCGTCTCGAAGCCAGCTACAATAATCTGCAAATTGGAAATTTGTAGAGTACATACGGGGAGCTGTAGCTCTAAATGTGTATAACAGCAATTTTACAACTTCATAAATAATTGTTTTTAACGGGTTAAAAAATTTGTTCACTATTTTCTAGTGGAATATGAAAATTTACGGCTTTAGTAAGAGAATGAAACAAGAATTAGCCCTCTACCATTTTTTTGACAATCCTATGAGCATTCAAAGTTGAACACTTACTTTAGGCAAAAAAATGAAAAAAAAACTCAAAAAACACGTGTTTTGCACCTATAAACGCTCATAAATAAACAATAACCAAAATATTTTTGTTGAATGAACTGGGGGATTGCTCCTGAAGTTGCCCTTTTTAACCTAGGCCACATTAAATAAATTCCTTGATTGCAGCGTAAAATCATCCTTTTTCCCCCACAGGCTGGGCTAACTAGTGAATAAATAAAACTTATAAATTTCCTGGTACACTACGTTAGCTGCACTAATCACTGATAAAATAAATGTCAGAGTTTCATCTCTTTGAATTAAAATTCACATCGTTTTTTATTACAGGTTTCTGAGATTAATTCTTCCGTTAGTCAGTCATATCAAATATGTTATTCTTTATTTGTTTCGTGGGTTTTCGGAGTTTTTAATGTTTGTCGTGATCATAAATTAACCATTCCAATAATATTAATGTTCCTAAAAAGCATCTATAAATAATTAAAACTTGTTATATACGTGATTCTCGGGAATTCTTAATATTTTGGATCGAACTAATTTAACCGTTGTTTACGTATCACTGGGATTTCCAAGGTTGAATGTCGGATCTACTTCTTGAGACAGAGTCGTGACATGCATTTGGAAAAAGGTTAACTTTTGGGTTTTGTGAATTATTATAAAACACAAAAAATATATTATTCTTGATTGACGAGACTAGTATTTAACGTCCAAGGTATTTGGAATATTTAAATCTATTTTAAAATTTTTCATTTGAATCGGTCATTTTGAAAACCACATATATCCAGTAGTCGTGCTTTTGAGAAAAACTGTTTTAACGCAATATATTGTTTGAGAGACCAATTATTGTGGTTTGGTACTAATGTACATAATATATGCAATGCTTTCTATCATATGTTGCAGATTTTGACATCATACTTTTTTCATAAAACACCATTAAAGCCGATGGTTATGTATGGTTTTTAAAATGACTGCTATTTTTTCGAAAATTTTCTAAAATAAAACTACGTTTTCGCAATGTCAACTTAATAACATATTTTACATATTAAACTTTGAATAGAACAATAGAAATAAATTGTCCTACAAAGTAATGCATACAAAAATAATAATTTTACTAAACATATTTGTACTCTACTGCTGTTGTATAGACATTTCATCGACTATCAAAGCACAAATACATGATTTCCCTTTATTTCTAAGTTCAACTACTTTTTGTTTTAATACATTCACTGCTTCTTTTTGAAACCCAGGCTCACAAGCTACTACTTGATACCACTTTTGAAGAGTTCGTGGATTAGGCAACATGTTAGGAAAAGTTGTTCTGACATACAAGCCTTTTGGTGATAGAAATTAAGAGTGAGAGCAAAGCTTTTTAACTCCGGTGGATATGGTTTAGTACTCTTAGATTTAAGTAGCTGCTTAAAGATAGTTTTTGCAAAAGCATGCATCGTATACTAATAAAATAAAAATCAATAATCAAAACTTGATCGACTAATTACAAACAATATAAAATAATAAACTTTTAAACATGCCAAAGCTAAATAGATCACTTATAAGAAGTATTAATAATTTTTCTTACCGAAAGTTTCAGAGAGGAATCTTCATCGATCATCTGTTTTTCTTTAAGATGTTCTAATAAAGATTTTAAGGTATTAACTTTTTTAATAAGCCTTCTATTTCGTTGTTGCAACATTTTGATTTGTTTGTTTTTCTTTTGAATTAATTTGTTTACTACTACTTTATATCTCTGGTCTCTGTTAGATGATCTTTGTTCAAAGTCGCCAAGATAAATGTCTTCGCTTTTTCAAGGGAGATTCTAAGGTAGTTTCGTCTGAAATTTCTTGTGTAGTTTTTATGGTGCTAGATTCACTCATTGTTATATTAATATTTTTCCTTTTAGATCCTGTTGGTTTGACTGAGACAGTTTCTCTTTTTACTGGAAATTTTCTAGTTGTAACTTGCTTAATTAAATGGTTTGGAAAATCGAAAATACTGGGTACAGCATCTTTTTTTAGTTGGTTTTTTGAACTCCAACTATATAGTTATATACGAATTTGCTGTGAAATATTTGGAGCAAATTTTAGAACTCTTTGTTGGTTTAAAATTTTCACGGTGCATCGCTATAATCTATTTTTTTGTAGTGATGAATCTTTAGAAAATCTAAAACAATTTATTTACCTTATCCTTCAGTTTTCAATCTAATTATAAAATGAAAATTATTTATAAGACTCTCTCTCTCATATGTAGCTATTTTAAACACTTCATTCATTCATCTCATTTTTTTTTTTTTGAGAACGATTTCCGAAGTGGAAATTGAAACGTCAATAAACGTACTTTAACTTTAATTGTGGCTTATTCCCATTTAAATAGTAATTAATTTAAAATACCACAAGAAAATAGCTACAGAACAATATGACGATGGCCCGGAACTATTTCTTCTTCCGACATAGAAGACTCGTTTTCCACTACTTCATAATCAGGATCGCTTCATCTTGATCTTCTAAATCCAAAAATTGAACTTGATTTTGATGTATTAAAAGGTCAGGAGAAACCACTCTGCTGGTACTTGGAATTGCATCTCTTATAGTTTCTATTAGCCCTTCCCCTCTTGGATTAATACTATCTGATTCTACTACATCTTCAACAAGTATCATCCTGATATTCGGATTTTCAGCATCTTCAAAATACATCCCTAAAATAGTACAAAAAAAACAAGTGTTAATACTCTAGCCTTTCTAATAAGTTAGTATTTATTTACCATGTTGTGTACTTTTCAACTTTTTTTCTTCTCCTCGTGATTCTTCTTTTCTACCTTCATGTCGTTCTTCTAGCCATTGTATCTCTATATCTTCTGCAGAATCCTCAAACTGAAATATTTGGTAAACACAATTTTCTCCATGGTGTTCTTCTGAATTTGTAGCCGCTTCTGATTTTTTATCTAGCCATTATATCTCTATATCTTCTGCAGAATCCTCAAACAGATATTTGGTAAACACAATCTTCTCCCGATTTTTTATCTTTAGCTAAAAGAAGTAAAATATTTACAAAAAAAGACTAGGACAGCCGACAGGTAAAACAAGTCAATCAATCTATGATGTTTTAATAGGACTATACCAGACTTATCTTCTGCATTATTCTCATCATTTTTCGCCATAGCGATAATCTTGCACGTTCTGCTTTTTATTATCTGTCTGTTGAAGTTGTTGATTTTAGTAGTTTACACAAAACTAATTGCTTTTTAACACCAAAAAACACAATGATGTGATTATTTTAATTAAAACTTTATTAAGTAAAGGAATCACCTCTATGTGGTAGTTTCAATTTCAATTTTTAAAACAAATAATTGTAGAAAGCTATCAACCCACTTGGTTGGTCTAAAAACTCTGTGATTTACCAACCAAGTGGGCTGGTAGCCTTTTGCAAGATGAACATATAAACATATTTGAATGTTCAAGGTAAATAAGGGGGTTGATAGGTATTTGCAGAATATAAATTGTTTAATGCTAGATCGATCACTTGGTAGCTTATGGATTATAAGACAACAGAAAGCTCTTTTGGGATAGTAGGTTCTTGTAAGTCATAGTATTGACGATAAAAAATCGTTTTATGAGGGTTATTCAAAAATATAAATTGTATTAATAATAATCAATCAATTACGTCCATTTCATTATGGTTTTTTGCTGTTCATACTCACGTTCTATTTTAGTATCAACTATAAGTCTGTTTTTTGATCATTTGGACGTAATCCTTAAAAAGCGCTGGCTGCTGGTAAAAATAGTTTAGATCCATAACATGTTGGAAAAATATATTCATGGGAATTAAGTAAAAACTAATACCGAGTTTATGTATACAGAAAAGCAGTTTTGTCTATTAAAAGTACATTAGTTAATTGCATGATATATTGTACCTAATTTAATATAATGTTGATCGTCGATAACGGATTGGTATCTTCGAAAAATAGCTGTATGAGCATGACTCACCAACCTGTTAATAACACTGGTTTTTTGATACCTTTAAAAAAAAGTCAGTCTCCGCCAGTCTAAATAATAAGCATCTTGATGCGAAAGGTAAAGGAGCTAACACTGTACGAAACTTCTTCACGCGAGTGACACTGGTAGTGCTTCACAAGGGTAAAGCAGATGTGCAAAAAGAAAAATCGTTTATATTTTAAACATAGTGGATTAAAATGTTGTTAGTTCTGTTTTTGTGTATATCAGGTATATACTCACCTGTATTAGCTCAAAACCAATTTTTTATTCTGCTTCAAAGATTACAGCAACCAAAAACAGGTAAAGAAAAACTGTGTTTTCATTTTATGGTGTAAATGTTGGGATATTGTTTTGTAATTGACATTGAATGACTTTTAACCCATTGATTTGTAACTATGAGCTTGAAATAATTAATTTTTCATTAGGCTAGGGTTCGTTCGGAAAAATATTCCCATGAGATTTTTTTACATATTCACTTTTTGATTCAAATTCAAATTTTTTGAAACAATTTTTTTTAACCAAATTGTAAGAATAGGTAACTTTTTTTTGGAACAGACAAATTTTTTTAGTACAAAGATAAAAATACGTTTATTGACGTTTCAATTTCCACTTCGGAATTTTAGTTGAAACCTTGTTCTATAATTTCCTGATATGTGATTGTGGTCCTATTTCATTTTAAAACATTGATTCCATTTTTTTCATTGATGTCGCATTCAAGGTCCAAGATTCCATTCCATAAAAACAAAGTCGAAAAAACATAGTACCTCGCCAACCTAACTCTTAGTTCCAATTTTAAATTTCTTGTACATAGCACTCTGCTCATTTTGTTGAAATTTGCTCTAGCCTCCTCTATTCTGATGCTGATCTCCTGAATGTATGTGGAATTCCCAGATATCCATATTTGTCCACTTGTTCAACGTTGGTTCCGTTTATTAGAAGATTCTCATTTTGTTTCGATATTCTCATAGATTTCGTCCTCGTGACATTCATTGTTAGACCATACTCTTTTCCATACTGCGCTATTCTGGTCACTAGTGTCTGAAGATCTTCAATATTTTTGGTTAAGATCACAGTGTCGTCCGCATATCTAATGTTGTTTATGGGAACTCCATTAGCTTTATTTCAGCTGTTTCACCCTCAAGAGCGTTTTTCAGGATCTCTTTGGAGTAGGCATTAAAAAGAATTGGCGACAATACGCATCCCTGTCTCACTCCACATCTAATTTCAATTTCTTCTGACAGCTGTTCGTTAACACGTACTTTTGCACGCTGTTTATTGTATAAATTTGATATGATCCTGAGGTCGTTGTAGTCAACCTTCTTTGATTTCAGGACATTCATTAATTGTTGATATCATACTTTATCGAATGCTTTATTATAGTCAATAAAAGACGTGTATATATCTTGATTGACGTCCAGGCATGGTGGTATCAGTATCATCGTCATAAGTGGCTTTACAATCCGTTATGGCTCTTGACCTACTCACAAACAAGTCGTCATTATCCTTATTTCGTTTGCGAGTTCGTCGTAGGTTAGACAGTCCGGTTTCTTTCTTTGTAGCTCTCATAACAAAAGGTTTTTTACAGGGTTGGGTAGTTAACCCAACGCCAAATTCACTTTTCGGACGGCCATTTCACCCGCTCTCGTCATACTTTCCACCCGAGTTAGATACTGGATCTCCAGTTGGGTTGCTCGGTTTACAGGGGACAACAGCGTGAAGATGAGAGTCGGATTTGAGTAGAAGAGGCTAATTGAAGTCAACTTTAATCAATTCCATATTTTCGCATTCTATCCTTTATCCCCCTTTGTATCAGCATATTAAGTGAAAAAAGAGCTTCACGCGTTCCCAGGCCTTTGTGTATATTCGGTTATGGATGACTTTTAGTAGTAACTTTAGCACATGAGACATCAAGCTAATGGTACGGTAATCGCTGCATTCTCTTCCGTTTTCTTTTTGGGGAGACAAATAAAAATCGACGTTAACCACTCTTTGGATAATACGCCTGAACTATAAATTTGAGTTAAGAGTGTCAATAAAACATGAATGTGCTTCTCATCTATAATTTTTAGGATTTCTATAGGAAGCATTTCTTCTTTTGTAATATATGGACCTATTTCTTCGGACGTAAGTTCTATGTGCTCCAGATCTCCTCTTTCATCATCGACCAATTCGTCGATATATTCTGCTCATCTTCGTACTCTCTGGTTCGTATGTGTTATAGTAGTATCGTGTCCATCCAGAATTACACGAGTGTGATTTTGTTTTCTTAGTCCAGCCAGTTCTTTAACTGTTTTGTGTAGGTTAAACAGATCATATTATTTTGATCTTTTTGCATTTCTGTTTAAAGTATTGTAGGGTTTTTAAATAAAACGAGCGGTTCGAATTTATATAAATATATTTATTTATAAGTTTACAGTTCGGTACTCTCTTATCAACTAAACTTACTGCTAACATCGTTATATTTATTTATATACCAAAGTTACTATGTTCTAGAAAATTCCCACCTCTAATTCGCCTACGTGACGGGTTGTTCTCTTTCGCACTCGATATCCCTGGAAACTTCGAGACGTAACCGCTATACTAGATACGCTGAATGCATGTTTGTAACAGTATTTTTCTTCTGCATCAGTTTATTTTACATCTATTACAACAGTTTATATTTTATGCAATACTTAAGTGCATTTAGTGACATTTTTTTTCATGAATGGAAGCACGAAAAAAAGGCACTTTGTGCGTGTGTTACACACAATAAACTGTCTATGGTCCTATGTAAATAATACACATTAATGTATATTTGTTCTTAGAATTAGAAATTTTAGTAAATCGTGAACGAAAATCAACTAAATTGTGTCTTTTGTAAATTTGTGTCAACTAAATTTTGTCATCAGGATATTAAAAACAAAAAGGACAGCCGAGTCTGCAGAACCACGTGTTTAGTATCTCTGTTGATTTGGCATGCGATACAGTTGTGTGTTTTATTGGTGAATTCGTTTTAGTTTTCGCGTTTTTTTATGAATAATGTTCAGAAAACGAGGCTTAACTTCAGAGGAACTGGGGAACTATGCGAACATGAATGAGTCTGAATGGGAAGAGTTGCTAAAGGATAATTCAGATGATGACTCGGACTATGAACTATCAAATGAGAAAGGTTCAATAAGTTCAACAGCAAGCGACGAGAGCCCTTTGTCACTTCTGTCATTTTAACAAAATAATGGAAGAGAATTATGTTCCCGATAAATTCTTATGCATTGATAAATCAATGATCCTCTGGCGTGGTAGATTATTTTTTCGGCAGTACATAAGAAACAAAAAACATAAGTATGGTGTGAAATATGAATTGTGTGAATCCCATGGAGTGGTTCTGAAAATTAGAATTTATTGCGGCAAATCTGAAGCCAACGAAACCACTGTTGATATGGGACATACTACAGAGGTCGTATTGCACTTACTGGATAAATATTTGGACAAAAGATATATTGTCTATATGACCAAATCCTCCAACAAAATTTCATTACCTTGAAAGTATACCACCAACAGAAAAAAAACAACGACCAACAAGAGCTTGTGGCATATGTACCACTCGTAATCGTCGTCGAGAAACAAGATATAGATGTGGTGCATGTGAAGAAAAGCCTCCTTTTTGTGTAGAACCCTGCTTCAAAGAATATCAACATGAATAGGACTGTTCAAGCACTTTTTTATTGAACTTCGTATGTTTCTTTTTTATTTTGGAATTTTTAGTTTTTGTCCTTTTACCATAACCAAAAATAATGAATAAATCTGTTTTCTGATGTCCACCTATATTTTAATAACCTTTTGTAGACGATCCAATATAAAATCTCAATGCATATCCCACGAATAATCTCGTGCTCCTTGTGTTGCATTCAACGTTTAACTTCGTATTATCAATTAATTTAATCTGAAAAGGTTTTAACAGAAACTTTTTTTGTATTGTTTCTATTGTAATTTTAAAAGCTGTCAGATTGATACACCTGTCATATATTATTTATGGCAATGTGATGATATCTATTATTTTCCAGTTACATGATTTACATATCGAATTCCCTGAATATTTAGATAGTTCTAATGCATTTATGGATCAGAACAATTTTTAGAAACATAGAAAATACCACTAATAGAGATTTACAACAAAATGCGGGTTTTCCACCAGTTTTAAATAAAAATAGTTTTAAAAAAACATCATAATATACGCTGTGGTAGTGTCTACGAGGTATGCAAAAAAACATGGATTACGTACGATCACTTTCTTCTTCTTTTAGTGCAAATTTGTTTCGAATATTGGCGATCATTTTGGCTATAATTATTTGATTAATTGATGCTTTAAATAGTTGTTGTGAAGAACTATTTCCTCAGGTTTTTTAACCATGATATTCTTCTTCTCCCAATTCCTCGCTTTCGGCATACTTTACCTTGAAGGATTATTTTCAGTAATCTTTATTTAGTGTAGTTTCTTGTTATGTGTCCGATATATTCTAACTTTCTCCTTTTAATCGTCTACACCACTTCTCTTTATTTCCCTATTCTTCATACAGTCTCGTTGGTTATGTTGTCCTTCCATTATATCCTTAGGATTCTTCTGTGTAGGCTCATCACGAATACTTCAAGTTTTTTCTTCATCGCTTCAGGAAGTGTCCAGGATTTAACTCCGTAGTATAATATTGAGAAGATATAACATCGTAGGAGCCTTACTTTTATATCCAGTTTAAGGTTGTGGCTTTTAAACAACTTAGACATGTTGTCGAACGCGCTCCTAGCCTTCTAGACCAGTGTCGAAGCCTTTAAAAAAGGTAAAAAGTAAAAAAATATATAGTAGAATGAAACCTATTGGAAAAAGAAGAGAATATGCTAAAATTGGAAGAAAAAATAAATTACACTCCATCCGAGGTCGGGAAGTGGGGGGTAAAAATCGGTTTATCTTGATTTTCGGCGAAACTACCAGTGCTATGGAAAAAATTAAATAGCAAAATTGTAGGTAACAAAAAGATCTACAACTTTTCTATTTACAGTTTTTTCACATAACCTCAAATGTTTTGTGGAAAATTCAAAAAACTAAGTTTTTGTTATTTTATTTTTATCTTTAAAAAAAAATTTTTTTACGAAATTTGGTGAAAACTTGCTTGAAAAATGTTTGAAATTTATAACACTTGTTTAAATTAATTACCTTATAATTTGATACTTCATTATGGTTGTTCTATTTTTGGTAAGATTTGATCGTTCACTAAAAATTTAATAAAAGTGCGACAACATTGTCGCATATGTCATTTTCATTGGCTATTTATGTAGTTTGAAAATCACTTATTGCATTTTAAAAAATAGATATAAAGGGTGTAATATTTAATACGAATCCCTAAATTAATTTTTCCAAAGCCAGTCCTGGAATTTTTTAGTTTAGCTAACACCAGTCGAATGCTTGATAGTAGTGTACTGTATCATGCAAAAATTTAAAAAATCAAATGAGTCGTATAAACACTACAGTAAAATGAAATAAATGGTCAATTACACATATCACCCTGTTAATTAATAAAGAAGAGGAGTTGACTTTTTTTAGTGGCCACATGATATGCTCCCTGAGGGACTCTACATATGGTAGAAGTATGTAAAGTTCCTCATGACTCACCCTGTGTATATATATATATATATATATATATATATATATATATATGTATATATATATATATATATATATATATATATATATTAATATATATATTGTAAGATTGCCCAAGACAAAAATGTAATTAAACATAAACAATAAACCAGCTTTTTAATTGTTAAAAAAAATCGTATAGCAGTCACATTTTTTTTTGATGAAATTCCCTTTAAATTCTATATTGAATATTTTCAACAGCTATGTTCACATGTCTTTTTGCAATCTTAATGTTTTGTGGATTTATAATTTTTTTGTTTATCAATGTATCATGAAATCTTAAGCTACATGACTAATTACAATATTTATTATAGGAAATATCTCAAAATTGTACATAATGATGAAAAAAAATTTGTTAGATTCGAGTTTTCTTCGTTTTTTGTGAACATTTCCCATCGTAAATTATATATTTTTTTACACTGTCGGAAAGTAGAGATTTCAACGAACAAAAAGCCCACCGACTTTTTTAAAAAGGCTGATATTTTGACGCGTGAATTTTCGATTGAAAATTAGGTTGCTTAATAAATCAATATCAGGTAAAAAAATATATTTTTTCAGTTCCAAAAAATTACAGTGCATTTGATACATACCAAGGCAAGTTGTCACCAAATTTTGTAAAAAAAATCTTTTTTTAAAGAAAAATCAAAAATCAAAAACTTACGTTTTTTTAATTTTCCACAAAAATTTTAAGGTTTTGTGAAAAAAGTGTAAATACAAAAGTTGTAGATCTTTTTGTTACCTACAACTTTGCTATTTAACTTTTTTCCATAGCACTTGTAGTTTCGCCGAAAATCGCGATAAATCCCCCGACCTCGGATGGAGTTTAGTTTATTTTTTCTTCCAATTTTAGCATATTCTCTTCTTTGTCCAATAGATTTCATTCTACTATAATTTTTTTTTTTGGTTTCAAAAATTATCGACCCTGGTCTATTCCCTATTCTACATTTTACTTCTTGTGAGTGATCCCATTGTTCGCTTATTATTGTTCCATGATAGGTAAACTATTTTACTCGATCCACTGGTGTATTCTTGATAAGCAGTCGGACGTCTCTAATTTTATTTTTGCTGATGACCATAAATTTAGTTTTTGATATGTTTACTTGTAGTCCAAATCTTTCACTTACTTCATTTACTTTGTTTATTAGTTGCTGTAAAGTCTTTAAACTGTTTGCAAAAATATCGGTGTCACGACACGATTACAGTGAACACGACATGATCTATCGTGTTCACTGTAAGTCCATCTGGTCATTTCCAAATGCTCTTGTGCAAATTTTTTATGTTCAAGTTAAGTGATCTTGCTAAATTATTATCCTATTGTCATTATCATTCTATTATTGATGGAAAGTGTTGTTACCTATTAAGGATTGGAAAATATTATGTTTTTCCTTTCCAAGTTTTTTTTTAGGTTACCGCATTGAGCTGGCGGTAGTCAAGACAAAAAAGCGTGGAACTATCTTTCTTCTTTACGAGGACTATGTGTGAGGTCTTTAACTACTTGATAGTTTAATGACTCCTCATTTGTCTATATCTAGAATAATTTCTTCAGGTTCATCTCGTTTTGCAAACGAAAGTCTTCTTGGTTGTTGTCTGATTTGCTGAGCGTCTCCGGTAATAATTTTGTGGGCCACTGTCCTGTGCCAAAAACTTTATTCTAACTTTACTGTTTGTGACTGTCATTTTCAAGATGTATTAATGACCATATTAACATCGGATACATTTTCTTCATAGATTTGTCAACCGTAGTCAAGGAATAAAGGAAGTCTATTGTTTCTTTTAAATTTGTCACACTATCTGTTAGACTACTTATCTCTACTTTTTCTAACATAGTTTTTGTTTTGAATTTGACAAACTAAATTCTTCGCACATTTTTATACTATTTGCATTTCATAAGTGGAGTTATTTAAAATTTATTTTAATATACATGTAAATTACAATTAATCATATTTCAGATACTAAACCTCAACAATACCCATATGGTGGTTCAAGCAACACGAATACTGAAACTGGTCAACCCAACAGTGTACAATTCTACCAGAATCATCAAAGTAAACCAAATAGTGAAATTGATCAACACAACAATGTACAATTCCAGCAGAATCATCAAAATAAACCAAATAGTGAAAGGGATCAACCCAACAACGTACAATTCCAGCAGAATCGTCCAAGTAAACCAAATATGGAATTTGATCAACCCAGCAATGTACAAGGTCCTAATTTAAATCCAAATCTGGACCCTGATTACTATCAAACTCCAGACGTAGAAATGACTGACATAGCATATAGATTCAATCTGTTTGATATTGAATTACTAAACGTAAGTATATATCTTTAATTTTAAAACAGTAGTGTGGTACCTACCTGTTTAGGGTCCCTTGTCAAGGGTTACGGATGAAGACCACAACGGCAATCACGGCGAAGAAGAATACCTTCGGCACGACGAGAATGGCGGAAGTGGCGAACCCAGTATAAAGTCAATTTTGACCGAACGATCGTCGGTGTAAGTGATTCCACTCACCTTGCCAGCGGTCTCTGGATAGAGGGCGGATGAGCATACGTGAGACAGGGCACTTTTTTGTCCTTAGGGTGGGAAACTGTCTCTAAACGGCGGATGAACAAAGGATGTCAACGGCATAAGAATACGGAAGGCAATGGGAAACCACCGTATTAAAGGTACCCAAGGATATCCTAAGAAAGACAAGGATGGAAAAGACATTGCAAGCAACGGCCCCTAGTCCGTGGCAGGCCTTAATTGGCCAAGGGGTGCTAAGAATCTCCGCGAAGAAAAACAATGCTAGGAACCACCCGAAAGTAGGAACAACCCCAAAGCTAAAACTGGGTACTTGGAACGTAAGCCGGTAAACCAGACAGCATATTACAAGAAATGGAACGATGCTAGAAAAAAAACTTTTTTTTTTGTTTTCGACACCGTTCATAGGTATCTTGTCAATCAGTTACCAGCTGAAGTCCGTTTGAAGAGGTCTACTCTCCGGTCGCTGGTACTCACGAGAGGCATGGTTATATGTTGCCTGAAGTTAAATCTAATAAAATATTAAACATCATTCAACAAAATATTAGGGTAAAACATAGGTTTTACCCTAATATTTTGGTGGCTCAGGCATGTTAACCTGCTTTTAACCTGATGATGGAATTATTATTCCGAAAACGTTTGTTATTTTGGCGTAGCCCTTCTAAGTGTTTTTTAAATATACCTACTTGCAAAGATTTAAACCTCTTTTTGTGATACATGGTATACAGCCAGCTGCAGGAATTTATTTTCCTTGTGGATTTTGTATTGAAAAAGTACACCGATTTAAATATCTGGGATATACAGTAAATGATAAGTGGGACCCAGACGTAGAGATTAAGATCCGAATTGAAATAGCAAGATCCAAATTCATCAAAATGCAGAAAGCGTCATACCTGGGCCATGTGTTCCGTAATGATAAGTACAGTCTGCTACAGATTATCGTGGAAGGCAAGATTGAAGGTAGAAGCGGTTTGGGCAGAAAGAAGAAATGCTGGCTGAGAAACTTGAGAGAATGGTTTCAAATTCCAGCAGCTACGAATATAGTACATGCGGCACAAAACAGAGAAATCTATCGTTTGATGGTCGCCAACCTTTGGTAGAAGACGGCACATAAAGAAGAAGAATAGCCCTGCCCGGTTGAAATTATTTTGTGTTTAAATAAATAAAAAAAATCGAACTTGCCTATATATTTACATTTTTAAATAAATTTATGAACAATATTTTCTTTCAGTCCTTTAGTGATTTATCTACGAATGTATTAATATCACCTGCCAGCATCAGAACAACATTAGCAATGATTTTAGAGGGATCAGAAGGATCTTGTGCAGAAGAACTAAGCGAAGCACTGAGGATAAAGGATATTACTCAGAAAGGTGTCAGAAAAATCTTTCGAGAACTTTCAAATAATCTTAATGTAAGTAGAACAGCTTTATATTAATTTTTAAATTGTACGAAAACCATACGTTGAGTTTTCTGTAATTAGTCTAAAAGTGTTAAATCCATTTTAGGAAAATTCACGAAACACAGTCATAGAAAGTCATAATGCTATATTTGTCTCTGACAAATATCGACTGTTTGATAATTATAGGAATATTATTAAAAACGATTATGACGCTTACATAACCAACATAAATTTCAGACAGCAACAAAACGCTGCTAATTTCATTAATAAATGGATATCTGAAGCCACTCATAACGAAATAACCGATGTTGTCTCACAACGTAAGTATTAAATAAAGTTATTAATGAAAGTTTTACAACTATGTTGTACAACCTGGTAAACTTTTAATTCCTTGTCCTCCAGTTTTTTTAGTAGGACTTCTCTTTTGTTCTACTGTTCACCTTCCTACAAGGAGCCCATTCCCATCCTTATTCCGCCATTCTCGTCAAATAACCCAGTCCTGTTTTGTTCTACCATTTACCTTTCCACAAGGAGTCCTATCCACATTTTACTTCCGTCATTCTCGTCAGATAAAAGTAAATTTATTTTTCTCCTACTAAAATCCCAAATATTAGTAGCGAAAAATAATTTACGGTTTGTTTACATTATGTGAATTTAAAAAGACTTCGTAGTACCACAGTGAGACATTTCTGAAAAAAAAACTCGCTTTCAATAAAAACTAGTGTTTGAAGTCATAAAAAGTAAGTAAGGTTATTTACAATTCGAAACAGTCATACTGGTGGAACTCTGGCCGTTATTTCTGCGACGTTGCCAAAGTTAAAAATAGTTCTGCAAACTGAGGACTGATAGGAACTGGATTTTTGAGCGGTTGAAGCGGATCTAGTTCCTTTCACGGTCCTTAGAAACAGATATGATGTACACGGATAGTGATAATATCGTATCAGAAGTTAATAAGAGAAAAGATAGAGGGTGAACTTCACCTTTCCTGCAGAGCAAAAAACTACCAAACTCCTAAGCAAAAGAGAACCAAAAGAAGGAGATTCAGAGGAATTGGATGACTTTATGAGCATGTTCAAGATGGTAGGGAACTGAAAGAAATCAGGAATGAAAATAAGAAATATAGAGAAGAGATGATAGCGCTGAAAAAAGAAAATATAAAGATAATTCAAGAATTGGAAGGAACAAAAAACAAATTAACCCAGGTTGAAAACAAAGTAGAAAAACAGATAAAAAGAAATAACATAGAAATTACGGGTCTATCAATAAACGCAACAGATGAAACACTCTTAAAAAATAATGTAAAAGATTTTATACAAAAGCACCTAAAAGAGGATGTCGAAATAGAATCTGCAATGAAGTTAAAGAACAATATGTTGTCTGGTACAAATAAAGGATTATAGCGAAAAAAATTAAGGTAATGAAAGAAAAAAAGCAAACTCAGATTTCTTACTGGAGAAAAGATCTTCATCAACGATGACCTGACCGAAAAAGAAAGACACATGAGGCAGGAAATCGTAAATAAAGGCAAGGAATTAAGAGCTGAAGGTAGAAATGTGAAGATAGGGTACAAAAAACTAACTGTGGATGGTATAAAATGGGTATGGGCCGGAAATGGTACTTTCAAACAAAAAAATTACAGAAATATGGACCCAAAAAACGGCATATAGTAGTGGAAAAAGGAAAAGATGGCCCATTATGCCAACGGACCCTAGCGATGAACAGGAAAATGAGTTTGAACATAAGTAGCAAAATAAAAAATAAGAATATGTACCTTAATATTATGACATGGAATGTACGAGGAGGGAGCATTAATTAACCTAATAGAAGAACTTAAAAAATATAAAATACACATCTTAGTAATACAGGAAACACATTTAACTAGAAACAACATTAAAAAGATTAGCCTATATACGTTTTATACAAGTGGAGGCGATAATAGGAATTTTAGAGTGGGTTTTCTGGTACATGAAGACGTGGAGCAGGTAAAATGATTCGTAGTAAAATCTGACAGAATATGTGCAATTAGAATTAAAGGAAAAGAGACTATGATATCGTTGATAAATATACATGCTCCAACAGAAGAAAAAGAAGAAGTAAAAGATGAATTTTATGAAGAATTAGAGTCATTGTGTGAAGAAATGCCCAGACAAGATACTAAAATTATTATAGGCGACGCCAATGCAAAGGTCGGAAGAGAAGATATATAAAAACATAACAGGGGTTAAAAGTAAACATTTGAATACAAATGATAACGGACAAAGATTAATAACATTCACAATTGAAAACAGGATGAAGATAATGATTACAGGAAAGTTTGTGTTGTTGATTCTCATTTCATTTCTAGCGCAAAAGTTTATTAGTACTTCGCCGTTTTCATTAATTATTTCTTTGTTGTATTTTTGTTTTATATTGCGCAGATTGAGATTGCGCAGAGGTCAATATTGTGTTTCTTCATTTCTATTATGATCTCCTAGACTACGAAGTAGTCAAGAGTTAAAAACTCAAATTCTTCTTTTTCCTACTTTATAAATAGGCTTAATGCCTGTTTTACTTCGGTTTTTAGCCTCAATTGACGTTTTTTGACCATCTTTTCCTCGATCGTCCCAATGATCTTCTTCCATTTGACCAAAACTCAATTTCAGGCAATAAAACTTCCAGTGTGTCTTTATCGTTTTCATATAGTTCCTCTTTGAACTGTTAAGCTTAATATTGCCACAACATGTGATCTAATAATTTACAGTTATTTTCATGGTATTTTATTACAGTTTAAATGAACATTAACAATTTTTTTTTCAGAGTCTATAGATCCTAATTCCTACGTGGTGCTGTCGAACGCCCTGTTCTTTAAAGCACAATGGAAAAATGCTTTTGATAAAGCTATAGATAGATGTTTTAAGACTCCTAAAGGATGTGTTACAGTTGACATGATGCACATTTCACATAATTTCAAATACAATTATATTACCCGTTTGAGAGCCAACGTTGTGGATATTCCTTATCAGGTAATGTATTTGAATTATCATATAGCATATAAAAAATATATCCTAAAGAAAAATTTTTAATTTCTCACATTTTTCATATACACCGGGTGTAGTATTATTCCTAAAATATTATAATTCATTCATTCATTCAAAATATAATTTCAAAAGTAACATGTGTGACATAGTTTCTCATTTGTTTATATAAAATATGTTTTTAATAAATTGAATCGAGGTTTGTTAATAAAACAAACTTGACCCAGTAATGAATAATTGCTGATATATGCAAGGACATATTATAAAAGAGACAACGATTATTATCTCGGAGATCAGAACTAATTTAACGTCAAGATGGCAAGTTAATGTATCACGTATTGTCACAACGTCAACTAAGTACTACATATTACATTTAAGATAAGTAACATTGTAAGAGTGGACAGTAGTGTTTTCAATAAATGTACCATACGAAACCATGTTACGTGAAGCGTTATTTATTACATGGCAATCCTGTCAGGATCGTCTTGCAAAATTAAGCGTTTTTTCCTAAAAACTGGCGTTTAGAAAGGTTTAAGATGTTCACAATTGAGAATTTAATAATAAACAAAATTTAAAAGTCAAATTTATTACAACTCAAGAATGTTACACAGAAAAACAATAAACAATTCAAAAAATTTGAAAATTTGTAAAGAAACAATTTGTTTTTTAATATAAATATTTATTATGGAAAACGATATTTAGTAGAGTGTATTACCTCCACAAGCCCTAATTACGGCTCTTATTTGATCAGGCATACTTCGTATTAAGGCAGCAAAGTCTGCTTGGGGGATTATGGAGAACTCCAGTGCAATCTTTGTAAATAATTCACTGGAGTTCTCCATAGTCGTTTTGCCAACGACTGGTTTTGTGAATTCCATTAATCGTTTAGAGGTGAAGTTGGTTGAATATACTGTATGTGTAAAAAGTGTTGTTGTTCGCACAAAACATCTAAACAGGTTCAAACAAGAAAAAAACGTTATCGCTAATAAGGCATAAAATACAATTCAAACAAATTAAACAAGTTTTTATCTAAACACCAACAAAAACCATAAAAATTTGAGTGTCCGGTGCACTCCAGTGTATTTCCTATTTTTCATGTTTTTCATATTTTTCGTATTTTTCATATTTTTCATATTTTGCATTTTTCGTATTTTTCATATTTTTCAGATTTTTCATATTTTTTATATTTTTCATATTTTTTTTATTTTTGTTTTTTTCGAATTTGTCAGATTTTTCATGTTTTTTTTTTGTATTTTTTCGTTTGTTTCACACATTTAATCTAATTATCGTACATATATACAGGGTGTTTCAAAAAGGTATGTCATAAATTAAATCACGCATTCCGGGGACAAAAATAAATTAATTGAATCCAACTTACCTTAGTACAAAAGTGTACACAATCAAAGTTACAGCCCTTTGAAATTACAAAATAAAAATTGTTTTTTTGCATTATCTCCTAAACTGCTTGACATTTTGTAATAAAAATGGACACGTTACTTTCTTGTTCTGAAAGCATTTTTCATACAAAAGAAACAACAAAATCTAAGGGCACAGACAAATTTTAAGGGGGGGTGTGTAGCCCTAAATCCCCCAAACTTTTGAGTACGTTCAAATCAAATGAATTTTGTGGCATCATTAGTTTAACACATTATTTTTTAAAAAAATTTGTCTGATTACTCTTTTCAAAAAACAGTTTTTATTGAGTTACGACCCTTTTCATTAACCTTTAAAAAATTACGTGCAACTAAATGGCTTAAATGAATTAACAAGTACAAAAAATGTCTATTATCCCTATAAATATGATATTACAATAAATGTTCAAAATGACCCCAATTTTCTTCAATGCACATTCGGTATCGTTTTAATAAGGAAAACCGAATGCGCTGAAAAATCATATTTTTCCGACGAAATTGCATTAGTACCCCTTCCAATCCACCGACCAGGATACTGCTTACAAAGGTATTCCCGGACTTCATTACTGTAATGCGGTGGAGCGCCATCTTGTAGAAACCACATATTTTGCCTTATTGCAATATTCACTTCTTCAAAATACTCTTGGAAATCGTTTGCCAAGAACTGCAAATAACAATTATCACTATTTAAATTGTTGGAAAGAAATACTGGGCCTATTAGATTGTTATTCACAATTCCTGCCCAAACATTAACTTTTAAAGGCCTTTGGTGATGAGTCGTTTTTTTGGCGTGAGGATTTTTGCATTTCGACTAGCATTTTTTCGATTTTAAAACCTAATGATGGACTGTGTGGTCCGAAAACGTTTGTTTTATTGATGTAGCCCTTTTAAGGGTTTTTTTAATAAATATACCCATTTACGAAGACTAACCTCTTTTTTGTGATACGTGGTATACAGCCAGTTACAGGAATTTTTTTCCTTGTGAATGTTTTTTAGGATAATCTTCAACCAATAACTCTTGAACCGTTGTTAAGTGATAGGGTTTAAGCAGCTGATCCTTCAAACCCTTACGTGAGGAACATTTCGTTGAATAGCTATTACTCTTGTATTTGTTCCAGGGACTTCCTCAATGATTTCTAAAATGTCTTCATCAGTTGCATCCATTATTGGACGACCACTATTGCCAGCAACTTGCGGTTGGAATGTACCCGTTTCCCGTAAACGACGATCAATGGTCAGAAATAATCATCTATCGGGTGTATTTCGATTGGGGTAATTGGGCTAATTGTAATTTTATGGCCAACTAGGAAAAAACTAGTTTTTCGAAAAAGTGATGAGGCAAAATTTTTTAAAAAATAATGTGTTAAACTTATGATGCCACAAAATTCATTTGATTTGAACGTACTCAAAAGTTTGGGGGAATTTAGGGCTGCACACCCCCTTAAAATGCTGCCTTTCTGTGCGCTTAGATTTTGTTGTTTCTTTTGTATGAAAAATGCTTTTAGAACAAGAAAGTAACATGTCCATTTGTATTACAAAATGTCAAGTAGTTTAGGAGATAATGCAAAAAAAACAATTTTTATTTTGTAACTTCAAAGGGCTGTAACTTTTTTTGTGTACACTTTTGTACAAAGGTAAGTTGTATTCAATCAATTTATTTTTGTCCCTGGAATGCGTGATTTAATTTGTGACATACCTTTTTGAGACATCCTGTACATTCTTCGTATATTTTTGTATATTTTCGTATTTGCTACATATATTTTTTTATATTTCTCATGAATTTTTGATATTTTTCCCAATTTCCACCAAAGTCAATCTTTAAGTAGATATTTAATTGAGATTTGTATATATGCAGCACAACAGGCCTTGTATTGCTATGGTTTGGAGTGTTTTAACTACTTTTTTCCACGTTACTGTGGTTATGGCCCAGTTATTCCGTTTCTTATTCCCATTTTTTCCCGGGAATATTTTTCATATAATTTTTAATACATTTTTCATACTATTCAAATTTTTCATATCTTTTGTCTCATTACATTAAATCCTACCTTCAGCTAGACATATTATTTACATATCTACCAACAGCACAACCGGCCTCATGGGGTTATGTCTAGGAGTTTTCCAACTATTTTTATCTCCATAGCTCAGTTGTCCTGTTCCTTATACCCAGTTTTTAAAGTTATCCTTGCAAGCTTAAAGCCATTTTCCCCTGATCTTCCTCGTCTCCTCTCCCGTTCTTCTCTCTGAGGGAGTCTTCCATTCACCATTTTTAGCATCATTTTGCTCTAATAGTCTGGTTAATTTCAGGCTTCCCGTACAACTCTCCAATGTCTGCATTTGTTTTTCTTCTACAAGGGTTTCTTTAATCTCTCCCCTTTAAGATTTTCTCAAAACACTTCGTTCCTAGATGTTCAACACATTTTCCCTGTTTTTGTTCATGATCCAGGTTTTACTACCGTAAGGAGACCTGGGTTGGATTGCCGTTCGATATGACTTCAACGTTGTTGTTATGGTAATACCTAGGTGCTCGGATTCATGAACTTTCTCGAACCAATATTTCCTTAGCTCATTGTTTGTGTCTGTATTCAGCTGCTTATTTCGTGAAATTAAATAATTTTATACAAAATTAAGTGGATACGATGGATCATTATAATTTGATGTTTAATTATAATATTAACTGTATTTTAATTTTCAGGATAAATTCTCCATGCTACTGATAGTACCAGCTTCAGATTCAAATGTAGGAAGAGTGATTCGGGAACTACAGCACATGGAACTGTCAACCATTTTGGACAATCTAAGTGAATCCGAGATTGTTCTAGAACTACCAAGATTTAGTTTCGAGTATTCTGTAGATTTGGTTGAGTTTTTGAAAACACCACCTGTAAGTACACCATTTAACAACTAAAGAAAGTGAACTATGACCATTATCATACTTTGCTGACTGTTATTGCTGTTGTGCATTGTCCTTTCGCTTTCTTAATTCTGTATTTTATTTGTTTTTTCACTTTTTTGTACACCTGATTATCTTTGTTTTTATATCTTCACTGTATAGCATATTGAATTAATTATATTTGACATTGATACCGATTCTCCTTCTGTCTTCTTCTTGTTATGGTGCCTTATTCAATTAATCAATGTTGACGATTACTTAATGAATGTTGGCGGCAAATTGTTCTCCATTCTCCACTGTTCTTATTAGATCTTCATAGTTTATATCCGTTCAATGTCGTGCATTTCGAATCCAAGAGAGTTTTTTGGGGGGGGGGGAAGAACATATTTCGTCCACATCTTGTCGTGCACATCTTGTCCACATCATATCGTGGAGTATTTCTATAGCCTTCAAATACTCGTTTAGAAGTTACTTTTGGACTTAAAAGTATATCCCTCTGTTGCTGCTTTATCTCATTTTTACACTCTATGGTGTCTTCTTGTCTTTGTCTTTTTAATACTACTGTATACCGATTTCCTTGGTTTACATTACGAACTTTAATAGCTGTTGCATAACTTCTATCATATTTGCAATTTCTCTATATTGAATACTCTCCATTACCACAGTTTTCCTAATTACTCTTTGAGTGATTGCTGAGTGATTACCTTTATATAACACACAATTAGGTTCCAAATGACCATATCTTAAGAATTTCAACTACTTTTGAAATAATGTATTAATTCACTTGATATATCATTTTTTCAATAATTACGGTTTTGGAGAGAGTTTATCATTGGGAAGGTCAAACGGTCAAATAGGTCAAAGTCAAAGATCACTAGTGTAGGACACAGTTTCTATAATTCTATAAATTTAATATTTTATTTGCACTACTGGCTGAATTCAATTCCATTTTTAACTTAATTTAATTCTCTCATTGCACAGATGTTATTTTCTCAGAAAAAGAATCAAATTAGAAATACCTAACTTCTAATTATTTGTATTTTCAAGACTGTTTTGTTACTGTTTTTCAAGAATTTCGCCCATTCATCTGTTTTTTTATTATAATAGTCCAAAATCCTACTTGAAAGTTATGTTCGGATCATTGATTATTCATTGATCATCATATTAATAGCACTTACTGCCAATTTTGTTAAAAAATTAAATATAACCCTAATATTTATAATTCCGTGACAGTATTTTAGCTTTTTCTGGTTGTCTTAACGATATATAATGGAATTACTAAGAAGAGATTGTAGCTGACATGATTAAATATGATGACCATTAACCAAAATTAATTTTTTAAGTTTCACTAAAAAAATTTCTGCTTTCAGTTTAAAATCCGAGAAATATTTGGTGCAAATGCTAACTTAACCAAAATGATTGAAGGCCAGCATGGTATGATAAGCAACCTGTTACACAAGACCAAAATTAAAGTAGATGAATTTGGAACAACTGCAGCAGCATCCTCCAGTGCCATGATAATTCCCTTGATGCAGCCAGTGACAGTTTCAGCTGACAGACCGTTTATTTTTATAATCTATTACAGAGAAAATAAAAATATTATATTTGAAGGAATTGTTCAAAATCCTAGAGAATGATAGTAACTAAGTTTGATATTTTTTTATTTAATGTGCCGAAAATTCATCTAGGTTAGAACATCATTTAAAACTGTAGTTAATTGTAAAAATTGATGTTTACTTGCTTTTTTCATATAAATATTTTTAAATAAATTGTTTAATATAGTTTTGGTTTTATTTTTTATGAAATAGCATTGTTACGAACCTGTTATTGTCCAATATACGCTTTCTGCGCCAAACACTATCTATCTATATAAGGAAGCTGTCGCCGCCTTCCTTCTTTCAGCCAACGTCTCCAGTCCTTTCTGTTCTGCCATCCCTCTTCTGTCCACTTCATCCCTCTATGATCTTCGAGGTCTACCTCTTTTCCTCCTTTCTATTGGGCTCCAATCCGAAATCTTTGCTATCCACCTTGTATGATCTGTTCTTCTCATATGTCCATACCAAATTAAATGTTTTTCTTCGATGTAGCTGAGTATGTCTTGTTCTACTACCATTCTTTTATCTCCTCATTCCTGATGCGATCTATTTTTGTCACTCTGCAGCTTCTTCTCGTGAACTCCATTTCAGTTGCTGTGATGTTGGACCCGTTTCTTTTATTTATTATCCAATTCTCTGCTCCATAGGTCATTATACTGCGTACCAAGGTGTTATAAATTCTCTTCTTTGTATTTCTGGTAATTTGTCTATCCCACAGTACCCCGTTCATTTGGTTAATACATGTTCTTGTCTGTGCTATCTGCTGGTTATCTCTTGCTCGGTGGTTCCATTTTTTTGAGAGTATGAATCCTAAATATTTGAATTTTTCAGTGCCGTTAATTTACCTATCATCGTCCATTTCCAAGTTTCTCACTGGTTCTTGCTCTGTTGTTAAATATTCGGTCTTTTCTAGGTTTATTTCCAGTCCATTTTTTGTGTATTCCTTTTCTAATTTTCTGAGCATATAGCACAGATCTTCTTCATCTTGAGCCGTTACCACTTGGTCGTCTGCAAAGCTTAATGTGTACAAGAAGTTGTCCCGGATTGGTATTCCCATCCCTTCACATTTCATTTTCCATGGTTTTAATATTTGTTCGAGGAATACCTTGAACAGTGTCAGAGATGTAGAGCATCCCTGCAATAAGCCTTTTGTGGTCTTAAATTCGTTGGAGTATTTATTGCCGGTTTTAACTCTTACCTTGTTGCTGTTGTAAAGGTTTTTTACAGCTTCTATTAACCTCTGAGTTATTCCGATTTCATTCATCGTATTTCATAGTTGTTTTCTGGGAACCGTGTCATATGCTTTTTTAAAATCTGTGAATGCCATGTGTACTGGTCTATTTTTTGGGCATCTTCAGTATGATGTAGACAAGTTAGAAAAGAAGCATGTTAACTTAGCTGCACTGTACTGAAGACAACCAATAGTCAGAAGTAGCTATATATGTTTGCTTTCCATCGATATACCTATTTTGGTTTTCCTGTTTTGCAAGATATGCAATTACATTGTACTTTTATTATTCACTTGCATTAACCTTTTCCATTATTCTATGTTAGTGTGATCAAGTAACAAATCTTCAGGTTTCTACTGCGACAAATATATTTCGCTAATATTATAAAAATCTCTAAAACATAGGGTGCATACCTATCAAATTGCCATTGTCATGTCAATTCTAATAGCGTGGTTTGTGAAGTATAAGCAGCTTTGCCTAAACATAAGAAACTTTGTTTACAAGTTTTTCTTGATGTAAGGATGAACTGTGTTAAATTTGACATTAATAGTTCTTATTTATCTCATATTCTTGTTTTGTCTTTTCTTGGTGGACAAATCATAGATTCTTGAAACTTAGCACCTTCATAGGCTTCTCTTAGATTATATTATAAATAACTAAATGGTATTGTTCTAACACCTTTTAAGATGTCCATTGTGATGACGTTTTTTTAGAAGGCATAACACAATAGTCTATTTGATTATCTGACTTTTAATAATATATTAAATCCCAATCAATTTGGTTTTATACAAAGAAGTTGTACTTAGATGTCATGTAGCTCATTAATATCCTCAAGAACTATAATATTAGAGATGTAGTACTGGATGTTTTTCATAATTAGGTATAGATGTATAGTGATTTTTTAAATATAAAAATTGGAATACCTCTGCAGTGAGTCCACTATTTTTTATTGCTTATATAAATCCTTATTTAAGTATGGTCATAAATAGAGTCACTATTTTATTTGTAGATGATACAGTCCTAGTTTTTAAAGACAAAAGTTTGCAAGCACAGTGATTGAACGTTTTGTAAAAGTTAAACAATGACCCGATAATAATAAATTAACTTTTTAAACACAGATAAATCTTTTTATATAACATTTTCATTAAATAATACAAACAGACTAAATTTTATTTGTATCAAAGTACATGATTCAGATATTAGTAGAGAAACTAATACTCTCTGAAATTTTTAGGCATTAAAATTAACCAGAATCTGAAATTTACTGATCGTATTCAAAATCTATTCAGTAAAATTAGATGTTTAATACATAAATTTTATACTCATATAGTGAAGTCATTCTGGGGGATATGGTAACATTGTATGGGGAGGGTTCTATGACAATAAATTGAACCAGTTTGATGTGGTACATTCTGCATATCATCTATTTTACAGGTAGAATTTATCCTACAAATTTCTATATTTTTCTGTAGGTATGTAAGGAAAAACCCCATAGAATTTAAGATTAATGTATTTTATTCTTTTTATATCCTGTTTTCCTTTTCTTGAAGAAATTGTGCTGGAATTTGAAAACTTCGAACACAGGTTCCTTTTGGTGTAAGCAATTTGGTCTCAATAGGACTTTTTCTTTTCTTCCTTTATGAAGGAGTAGTCCTAGAGTCTTGAAACTGAGTATATGGATTGCTGGTGATATAAGAAGGGACCTTATTGAATTTAGAGTCAATATAACTTCTTCTCGCATACTTGATACAAAAATGATTTTTAGTGTTCTTAAAGGACAATTCTTATATTTTAGAGACTTGGTAGATAGATTGGATAGATGGGCTAATAGTTGTTATTTATTTTCTTTTTCTTGAAGGAAATGTTCTCGAATTTGGAAACTTGGTACAGAGATTTCTTTTTATGTAAGCAATTTGGTCTCAAGAGATCTTCCTCTTTTCTTTTTCATGAAGGAATAGTCCTACAGTCTTGAAACTTGGTATATGGCTTGCTGGTGATGTAAGTAAGAACCTTTAACTAGAACCTATTGAATTTAGAATGAATGTAACTTCTTACAATCTAATTGTTTGTTTGTTGCAGTTTTATATCTTGTTCTACATATAAATCTAGATCATCTGGAAATGTGATTTTTTTACAATGTATATATCCAAGATGCCATTATCAATTATCTTCCTCAAAATAAGGTCTACCACCAAAATTCAAATATTAGTGCAAGTGTAAGTATCATTCTTGATCCCTTTTTCAATCTTTTGATGGAAATCTGGGAACAGGAAAAATTACGGATGTATGGAGACATGGAACAATATGTCTCGTCTATGATATACCATAGTATGAGGATTACAAGGGTAATACTCTTGTAGATGCACTCTCTATGAGATACTCCCCTGAATGATAAAAAGGAAATTAGGAAAGTAAACACAAAAAGAATATTTTTTTTGTACACATTATAACAAATATTTACTTACTTAGCAAATTGCATTCAGAATTCGGCCATATTATAAAAACTGTAAACTTTATCACAATATTATGGCCAAATATTTCAAAGCCAGCAATTCACAACCATACTCTATGGTTGATTACTACATACTGAAAGTATTTAGGCGGTGATCAAGAAATATGATCCTTATAGATAATCAAGTTAAAAGATATTTGTGGTATACAATTTATTGTACGTCAGGCATATCTGGGTTAAGATAGGACTTCTGAGGTGGATAGGACATGTTTTGCGGATGGAACAAAATGCTCCCCAAAACGCTCCTTGATAGACCCATTGGTCAGAGAAGAAGAAAAAAACCCAGAACAAGGTTTCTTGATATCGATGAAGACATGAGAGATATGGGAATCAGCGACGTCTGGAAGAAAGTACATCGCTACAAAAACCGAAAGCAGTCCAATAAACTCCCGTTAAACTGCGAAGCTGCATGGATAAAAGATTTCCACTTTAAATTCACCTCTTTGGGTACCAAATCAAATAAACGAAGCTACAGTCACTGTTTCCAGAGAATACTCCAATCTAAAAAAACCATTTGAATTGTGGGAATTAAATTATGGACTCAAACAAAATAATAGTTCGTCTCCAGAGATGAATTGTAGATCATACTCTATGTTATATTTTTTACCAACAGAATACAAATCATTATTATTACAAATGTTTAACAATATATGGCAAAATAAGAATTTAATTCCCAAAACATGGAAGAACTATATTGTATTACCTATAAAGAAGTCTGGAAAGCCAGATAACAAAGTTGAGTCTTACAGACCTATATCTTTAAGTTCTTGTATGCTAAAAACTCTAGATTAATCAAAAATCGGCTTGAATACTGGCTTGAATTCTAAGATATCCTTCCCAAATCTCAATATGGCTTCCGGAAATCCAGGTCTACACAAGATGCTCTCACTTCACTAGTTTACTCTGTTCAGGTCAATTTCACAAATCAAGAATCAACAGCTGCAGAATTTATAGATGTAACCTCTGCATTTGATGGCCTTAAAAATAAATGAGAAACTTTTAGCGCCAACGCTAACGAATATAGGTATACCACAGGGTAGTATTTTAAGTCCACTGCTCTTTTCATTGTACAATATAGATCTAGAACAGATAGTACCTCCACAATCTCATATATTGCATTTTGCAGATGAAGTTGTGTTGTTCCCATACTACCCTTGACATTTGTAAGTGTCAACTATCTACACTAGATTATGTAAAAAATTATTCTCTAGGCTTATCAATATCAACTACAAAGACTAGATTTTTTTTTTTTTTCAAAAAACGCCAAACTCCTCAAAGTAACTTCAAAGTAGGACAAATAGAATTTCCAATCAAAAATTGTGTAAAATATCTAGGCACATATTTGGATCGTAAACTTTTATGGAAGGAAAGGCTCATTCTATTATAAAAAATCGGAAAACTCCATGAATATCCTTAGAGCATTTTGTAAAACCAGTTGGGGAGCTGACCCGAATATTGCATTGCTATTCTATCACTCAATTATTCAACCAATTTTTGACTATAGTTGTCATTTATATGGGTCTGCATCAACAGGACATCTTAATAAAATTGAAATCCAAAAGAATAAATGTTTGAGGCTATGTCTTGGTTACTTAAAAACAACTTCTATTAATATTATTGAAATTGAAGCTAAAGAGCCACCCCTTACACTACGCAGACAGTTTTGTAAAGATAAGTTTGTAGATAGAGCTATATCAAAAAACTTCAGCTATTTAAAAAATATTTGTAACTTGAATATATTAGACTTAAGCCACACATATTGGCGTAGGAAAAAACTTCTATATACATTGAAAGTTACAGGAAATTGACAATATTTGAAGGACAATTGTATCAAAATAAAATATGACCAATTTATACTCAACCTCCTAAGACTCTCTTCTCCAAGATAATAGAAACATTACATGGATTCAAACTTTACAGGAAGTATGATCAACAAAATAATTAAAGATAAGTGGCCTGCATTTCAATATATTTTTACTGGTGGCTCTAAAATTCAAAATAAAATGGGTTGTGCAATATATCACTGGAATTCTGATTACAAAGAATCATGTTGATTGCCCAATGAAGCTTCAATATATACTGCCGAACTATCAGCTTTATTACTTGCGTTAAAATATAAAGCCTCTATTGGTATGAATAATTATACCGATTGTAGAAGCACTGTGGACAAACTCACTTCTATCAAAACCACAAAAAAAACCTAAACTATATTGAGATAGAAATAAAGAGGTTACATTATGATATTATTTCCACAGGTAGCTCGATTATTATTTGTTGGCTAAAAGGACACTCTGGAATATTAGGAAATGAAGAAGTCAACCAATTAGCTAAATTTGCAGCTTTAACCAAACATAATATAAACAACATACTTCTTCCAGTAACAGACATAGATAATATCAGTAGAAACAATTGCAAACAAAGATAGCAACGTTTATACAACCAATGTACAACTGGAATAAATTTTAGAACTCGCCAACCACTAATTCCCAATGAAAGATGGTTTAAATATGAGACATATTGGTTATTTATAAAAAACAATAAATAGAATAAGATCAAACCACGCACTCACACCTGCATACAAACACAACATAGGGATCACTGATAACCCATATTGCTCCTGTAGTAAAGTGGGAGATCTACAGCACTTTATATTGGAGTGTGGACAGTACAGACAAAATATCAAAATGATGTATGAAAGAGAAAAACTAATTAAGCTAAATTGTCCATTGCCTGTCAATTTGAATACAATTACGTTTTCAAATAATAAGCAGATATTAAAATGTATCTAGGAATATATAACGTCCTGTAAATTTAAATTATAAGTAGTTTTAGGTATTAAAATTAAAAATTGTAAATACGCCAAAAATTGAATGTGTATACGAACATATTACTCCCTGTAAATTTAGATTATAAATAGGCTTAGGTTTAGGTAATAAAATAAAAAATTTTAACTACCACAAATATGTAAACAAAAAACAATGGTCACTCCTCACACTTGGTTCCGGTGAAGATAGATTCAAATTAGCTGTCAATTAAGTTTCATACTTCACACTTCACAGAAGAAAATATTGCGCTGACAGTGTTGCCATGTCCTTATAATATATAAGTTATATGCTTCAAATACAAAGAAAGAAAGCTTTAAAAAAATACATTTTTATTATATTACTTTATGGATTCTTCAATTTTCTAATTAATATGAAACACGAATGAATTAATATTTGTTTCTTTTAATATTAATTGCAGTTAATTATAAGAACATTTTTTTGCCACTTGTCCTTTGATAGGTTAGTAGATAGATTTGGCAATAGCGACAGAATCTTCTAGATATGAATTATTTGCTTAGACAAAGAAAGAGAGTCTCTCTCTCTCTCCTTGTCTAAGATTATTTTGGATAGCAACAAAGAATGCAGATATGCGCACTAGGTATATGGATGGTGTTATGCAAGAAGGAACTATGAGATTTTGAAAAATTAAATAAAATAGTTTGATGAAAGATATAAACGCGAAATTTTAGGACAAAGTAATATCAGTTTCTTAATAACTTTATTAAAAATAATATTATAGTGGGGTTTCATAGAAAAATATAAAAAATGTCGAATAAGTCTTTTCTTCTTTTCATTTATTCGATATAACAAATACAGCAATAATGTTTCTTAAAATATATTTAAAACAAGATATTTTTCTGATAACTCATTTTGAATCAGGCTGCGATTCTTATAAAGACTCATCATTTTTAATTTCTTCTTCAAGTTCGAAGTTCAGATTTACTTACACCAAACCCATTTACATCATCTTTTCTTTTCATGTTTGACGAAAACAGAAATTTATAAAATCTTGTGCATTTTTGGGAACTAACTTAAACACATCTTTTAAATCTGATATTGTTTCAGATAATGAGGATTTACTGTCTGACCTTTCATCGTTTAATGAAGGTTTACGACCTTCCCCACCTTTTTCAATATTAACATATTTTGACTCTTGGGTCCAAATCTGTTTTCATTATTCACACAGTTGGTTGTTTCTTAAGAATTTTAATTTCATGACAAACCAACCATGACACTTCATCATCAATTTTTCAGTTTAGTAAATTTTCAACAAAAACAAAATCTTTTTGGGGAGACACAATCAGAAACTTCCTTTTTCTATTACATTTTGCCATCACGTCGACATAACTATTATCAGTTTAGAGCCTTTATTGTAGTTTAATTGTTGGCTCCACGTCTCCAAACTGCTTGTCATTAGGCAAAAATCTATGTCCGGATAATACGATAATTGTTAATGTTTTAAGTCCGTGTCAGACGGTCAAATATTTGATCAAACTAGTTTGAGCAAACTGACGTAATGACGTCATAATTACAGTTTGTTCAAATTTTAAAAATCTACCTGTCACACGATCATTCAAATTCGATCAAATTGGCGTATGTCAAGGAAATTAATTGTCTTTTTTGCTTATTTTATTAGTGGCTTGGGCTTTATTTACGATTCTAATTTTTCTTATACACAAAGAAAATAAATAGGGTGAAAGGATTTTTATAATAATATAGATGTTTGACATTAGATAAACAGATTCTTTCTCGGTATAAATCAATTATGTAGAAACTTGTTCCTGGCTGCAAGATATTTTAAATTTTTATTTTATAACAAAATAGGAAGACAAATAAACCACACACTGTCAACCAAAGAAAAAAAGAAAATTGATTTAAATACGTTATTATAACTGCTGATTGCCATTTGACTTTAGATATTTTTCGACCAATCAAAATTAAAGTTTGATCAAACTGACCTTGAAAATAGAAGATCCTCTATAGATCGCAGGAGTGTGACGTCACGACTGTCACATTGTCATTATTACTTTCCAAACAAACATTGAAATGTCAAATCTCAAGACTTTTTAATTTCTATAAAGTTAACATTTTTCTTCCTCTGCTGCTTTTTCTTGTAAGTATAGTGTTTTTTACGATAATACCATCATAATTCAGAGTTCTATTTCTATGAAATATAGTTTTAAAAGTTCTGAAACTGAGAAATTCTAACCTTACTTTATTGATACATGCATTTTATTGCTATTAGCATAAAACAATGTGCTTTATTATTTACACAACCTTGTAAAATTGTTGTAGTAACTATTAGAATACTTAAATATTGCAAAAAGCGGAAATATTCTATAAAATAAATGAAAAAATAACGAAAAATACAAATTATCCACACTAAACAAGGTTTGTTTGGAAAGTGAAACTGACAGATGTCAATAAAATCTACCTCATCACTCCTGTGGTCCATTTTTAGAGGATTTGATCAAACTCAGGATGTGACGTCATATGCTGTCAATTTTTTGGTTTGGTCAAACTAGTTTGATCAAATATTTGACCGTCTGACACGAACTTTAAGATTTGGATGCACGTCATAATCTCGGCGCCGAACTGCTTCTGTTTGGTCACAGAACTATCAACTATCTGACAGCTGGGAAACTGTTTGTTAACTGATGAGTGTGAATGCCGGCAACATATTTGGATTAAAGAATATTTTGTATGACGGATTGTTCGATTCGGCGCAATCACTTTGACGAGACGTGACTGATGTGTCTGAATCGACCTTTAAGGTCGATTCAGACACATCAGTCACGTCTCGTCACCATCTCGTCACAGTGATTGCGCCGAATCGAACAATCCGTCATACAAAATATTCTTTAATACAAATATGGCGCCGGCATTCACACTCATCAGTTGACGAACAGTTTGCCAGCTGTCAGATAGTTGATAGTTCTGTGACCAAACAGGACCGGTTCGGTACCGTGACTGTGACGTGACTGATGTGTCTGAATCGACCTTTAGCAAGACATGGATAAGTCAAAAGATTAGTTATACTACAATCTTTTCCTCCACATTAATCAGATCATAGTCTTAAATCCTTAACAGTGGCTCGAATATGTTCTTCAATGTATTTATTTATTGTGTTTATTAGATTCCAGCCAACGTCCTGGGCACCTCTTCTCTGTCCAAATATTAAAAATTTCCTGATTTTGGCTTCCAACAGGCATTCCCAAATTATATAAATTTAATTGGCGATCCTAGTATGCAGTCACAGTAGGGATTTTTAGAATTGGATGAGCATTTTGTATATCAAGAGGGTTTCTACATTTTTTTTAATTGCTTATTAACGTAGGTCTTCATTCAGCTTTGGATCTTTAGTGTTTATGCTCTTTGTAAATGGGCATCATGTACATTTTTTAGTGCCGCTCTCTCGAATTTTTAAACACTTAGTGCTTTTATTTTGGACGTATCACAAGTCATGCAAATGTCCTTCTTCGAGCTTTTAAATGTAAGATTAAACTGATTAAAATATTGCGTGTAAGTTTTCGAGGTTTGTATCAGAGGCAAATAATTTGTACAGAGCATACATCTTGGCAAGGTTAAGATCATTATCTAGCCTTCATTTATCACGTCCACTGCTGAACATAGACCTCCCTTAAACTCCTCCATTCTTTGCGAATTGTGTGCTGTTTGTTGCCAATTTTTGGTGATACGCCTGATGTCAGTCCAATGTGTAGGTGGTCTTGCTCTACTACGTTTGTCTGCTCTTGGCCTCCAAATTGTAATTTTGCTCGTTTCGGTTCCGCTATGTGTTCCTCTCTCCCTCTTTCTCTTCAATCCTGCCCCCCCAGGGGGAGTGTAGTGGTCGACGTGATGTCGTGTATTGTCCGTCTCCAGAGATCTCTGTCTCTGGTCATTTCTTTTAATTCATGCATAGGTCTTTGGCATATTCCTGTAATTTGATCTATCCATCTTGTTGGGGATCTTCCTCGTGATCTTCGGCCTTCTACCTTTCCTTGTATTATGAGTCTTTCCATGTTTTCTGTGTTTGCTCTCATAACATGCCCAAAATATTTTAATTGTTGGAGATGGACTTTACTAGAGAGTCGTTGGCTAACTTTTAGCTGTCTTAAAATTGAATTATTTGTTCTACGGTCGGTCCAAGGAATTCGTAACATTCGTCTCCAACAGAACATTTCAGTGGCGTCTATCTTTCTTCTCTCCGATTGTCTCAGAGTCCAAGATTCACATCCGTAGGTCAGTATTGGGAATATTAAGCAGTTGATCAACCTCATCTTTATCGCTCTTGAAATTTGACAGTCCTTCCATATTTTCGTCATTTTTGCTGTGGCAACTTTTGCTAGATCACATCTACGTTTAATCTCTTCTTGTAATGACCCTGTGTTTGTGATTAATGATCCCTGATATAAGTATGAGCTCACAACCTCGAACCGGTCAATTGTGGTTATGTGTGGATGATTGTTGTGTAGTCTATCCACTATCATGATCTTTGTCTTTGATATGTTTAATTGCAGACCAAATATTTGACTTTCGTTTTCGATCAGTCGTATAAGTTCTATCAGCTCTGTTTAACTATTTGCAAGAAGGGCTGTGTCATCGTTCCACAACATCAGCAATACTGGTTCTTCTTCGCAGATCTTCGTTTCTTATTCGGTCCCGCAACATCACTCTCAGCATAGACCATTCCATTCGTCTCTACACCACTCTCAATCTCGAAGCCTTAGTTTTGATTAGAGTCATAGTTTCCGCCAATAGGTCTTCTTCTTCTTCTTTTTATATAGACATGACTCTGTTTTTCAATGTGCCTCCAGTAAGTTGTCATTTCATTGTTTTCGTGGTCTTCCTACTGATCGTCTTCCTATTGGAGAACCATCTCTTGCCGTCTTTATTACTCTATTTGTTGTCATTCGGCTTATTTGATCGTTCCATTCTACTCTTCTATTTCTTATCCAGTTCTTGATGTTCTCCACCTTGCATTGACGTCGTATTTCTGTAGTTCTAGCTCTGTTCCATAGTTTCATAGTGTCTTATCATCAATTTTTGTTTTCATCTCTGCCGTTTCTAACATCCTTTTTGTCCTCTCTGTGTCAGGTCTTGTTTTTGCCGCGTATGTCATTATTGGTCTGATGACTGTTTTGTCAATTCTGCCTTTCGTTTCTTTCCCGATGTTTTTATTTCTCCATATTGTTTCTATCAGGCCACATGTAGCTCCATTTACTTGATATTTAAACTCAATCAATTGTTGTATTATCTGACCTTCCAGCTCCAATTTACATCTTATTAAATTTGCTGTTGTCACTATGCATTTTGTCTCTTTTGGGGAAATTAACATGTTAATCTTCTGGCGGTTATGGTCTGGCCCCCTAGGTCATGACCGGTAATACGCATTGGTCAAATACTTTTCTTTTGAGGCTAATTGGTATGTTGGCCCTAAGTGTGTCTCGCAGTTTTTCAAAGGGTGCCCACGCTAAAGTAATTCGTCTATGGATTTCGCATGTTTGATTATCCCTGCTGATTCTTATTTCATTACCCAAATACAAATAATTCAATCATAACATTATTTCAGTTATTTATAAGAAGTACATATCGAACTAAATATAAAAATTAATATAGTTAAAAAGGTAAAAAAGCAAAAGATTTTTATCGTTTCAAATTTTCCTTTCTTTTTTCTGAAAAATATAATTTTTTGACATAGTTGCCTTTTCCCCTGTACCATTCAATTGATGTATTCGTGACGCCAATGTCCAAAATTAACTAAATATTTTAAACTAACTAAAAGTTTTTCTCTTTCTTTGGTAGTTTTTCTTAGACTCACATCTAATATTTTAAGAAAAATAATTTTTATGACGAAATAAATATGTATTTTAAACAACAAAAACACAGAATACGATAATTCGATTTTGAAATAAATTGGTATAATCGGCTGCATAACACCGTCCATATACTTCGTTACGTGATTTCCTACAGGAAGTAAGTAGCGACATTCGTTATCGAATTAGAAAGAGACGCAATGACAAAACGTACGTGAAATCTTCGATCATGAATCGTGAAATCGTCAACGTTGAAATTCAAAAACGCATGTCATAAAATAAATCGTATTTATCATTTCTTTTTTATAAATTTCTGAATTTATTACGAATAAGATAGAAAAAACTGTCCTTAAATAAAGATAAACAAAATAAAATATATTCGTTTGACATATAATTCAATGTTTGCATAGTTAAAATACATTGAATGATTAATAATATAATAAATATTCGCGCCATTACCAGAAGTTGAAACAAATGAACATCGAAAGTGCAGTAAACACTTGTTAGTTACGGCGTCTAAAGATCATTTCGTTATAAGCAGTTTAATTATTGTAACAGGTGTAGTGAAGGTCTTTTGTGTGTGTAATATATTGTACCTACCTAATATATGTGCATACTTAGTTATCTAACAAGTAATAAGTTAATAACTAAATAAACAGAAAAGGTATAATTGTTCAGCAATAGCTGAATTTAACAAAATGAGTGGAGCCAACCAACAACCGCCGAATTCACCACGCCCTCAACAAAATGAAGGGGCAGATATTCCAGTAATTCCTCCAGAGGAAAATCCAGTTGCTCAAATGCAAATTCCAGTTCCTGAAGAACAAAATCCAGTTATTCCCGAACAAATGGTGATACCTCAGCAAAATCCAGTTGTTCAACAACCAAGACGAGTTATTGGTCAGCAACCAAGACCAGTTATTGGTCAGCAACCAAGACCAGTTATTGGTCAACAACCAAGACCAGTTCGGCATAATCCAGTTCGTTTTCCTCGACTTCCCAATCCTCATTATCGCTTAAGAAATGGGTATAGAATCCATCCACAAATTTTTGCCCTTCAAGATGCAGTTCGTATGGGAGAGGCCAGCGGCGTTCGCCCTCGTTTAGCGAGAAGCAATTTAACAATGAGAAGCTACAGACCACCAATGGCAGCAGAAAATCCAGGAATCATCGGAGATGACCGTAACAACCCCCTGGCTAGAGCAATCCATCCACGTAGACAGGAGCAGGCAGCTCCTCTACAACAGGAGCCTAATCTGGTCATAGTGGAATCCGATTCAAGCGATGAGGATTAAACAGTTCGAAAACCTATCAGAGACTGATACGTGTTTAGTGTTATAATAAAATAAAAAAAAAATGTGTGTGTTTTTTGTAAAAAAGTATATTTTTTTTTTGTTTTTTGTAAAAAGTATTGTAAATTGCTACTTGTCTCTTTCATTTTTTCAATAAAAATTTATGAATAAATGTTCTAAACCAAATTTTTTATTAATTATTTCTGAAACTCTTTAGTTGTGGCATGTTAAATATTGTATATGTGTGGACTAAACCACAATTGATTGTAATAAAAATTACATTTTACATTTGTTGTTGCAAAAACAAATTTAAAATGTAATATTTATAATAATTATTTAGGGCTTAAAACCATATAAATATAATATTTATCAAATTTAAGGAAAAGCAACGTCGATTTCTCAAGCTGTGTGGCAATTTGGCAACATAGGTAAGTTATTCGTAGTTCTCTGTTATTAACACATCACAGAATCGTATTGTTGTAGTATTGTCATGTTTGTTTTGTTAATAATTTGTACTGGATATTTCCAACGTTTATATTTCTCTCATAAATTAAGACAATTAGAAGGCTAAATCTTTTGGTGATTGCTGGTACCATTGACTAGCTGAATTGAGAGTTGTGGAAGTACTAAAATCAAGGTAAGCTTTTGTTTTTACCATTTATCTACATTTAATCTTTAAATCTCTAGACAATTTGAATTTCTACTGAAAATTGGTTTCAAATATATACAAGTACATGTCTTTCAGATGCCTAGGAAGTGCATCATACCAAAATGTACATTAAACTACCAAAATCAGAAATATGTTTACATTTTCCATACCAAATCATCCTCCAGGAGAAAAACATAGTTAAGAGCCATTCCAAAAGACCAATGGGTACCATATGACAAAGCAGCTGTATGTGAGAAACAATTTATCGAAGATGATATACGAAATCATACCATGCACCATGAAAAGTAAAACAGAAGCACTTGAAATACCCAAAATTTATTTAAGATACCATGCTAACTATTTTCCTAATGTACCTTATAGTTATGTAATCGAAAAATAAAGAAGCGAAAGACTTCTGAAGACAAGAGGCATTTTAACTTAGAAAGAATCGATAGTTAGATAGTAGTGGATAGAAGTTCTCAGGCTATATCAGTAGTGCATATTAAAGGAGATTTTGTGTATATAAATCTCCTTCAAATATAAAGATACCTCTAGTACATTTTATCTCAAATTAATATAGATTAATGCACAAGAAGACAACTCTCTATTATAAAGAAACATCTAAACATTTGCCAAAAATACAATTATTTGTATGTAATAATAATATTTGTATTGTTTTAATTGTCAACTTTTCAATTCTATAATTGATTTTTTTAGAATAAAATAAAACTGGTAGTAAATCTTCACTTACTATAAAAACTATTTATCACTCCTTAATTTTTTTGTGTATTACTTATGTTTGTAGCATACAATGTATATATATATATATATATATATATTTATATATAATATATATATATATATAAACAACACAGTTTATTAGGGTTGCAGTCAGAATATTGGCCGGGATGTTAAAAAAACCCTCTTTTGACTTTTTGTCGATCTTTCGGAATGGTTTTAATCCTTTTTCAAGACACTGTAATGAGACAAATATGTAAATATTTAAAAAATATCACAATTCTTCAGTGTAACTTACTAGTTGTTGAGATTATTTATATAAGCATTGACATTCAACATTTATAACACACATTAAAATATACAATTATGGACAGAATACATTATAAAATTTTTAAAATATATTGTAAAAATAGTAAAACTTAGTTGATGGCATGTTTTACTGGTGTGTTTTAACTCATACAGAGAATGGAAAGTAAAAACACTGTAATTAACATGTAATTCAGTGTAATTTATGTTATCTAATATATGTTATCACCTAATTACAGTGTTTTTACTTTCCATTCTCTGTATGAGTTAAAACACACCAGTAAAACATGCTATCAACTAAGTTTTACTATGTTTACAATAAATTTTAAAAATGTTATAATGTATTCTGTCCATAATTGTATATTTTAATGTGTGTCATAAATGTTGAGTGCAATGCTTAATAAAGACTAATATGGAATGGATATTTTTTAAATATTTACATATTTGTCTTATTACAGTGTCTTGAAAAAGGAATAAAACCATTCCGAAAGCTCGACAAAAAGTCAAAAGAGTGTTTTTTTAACATCAAGGCCAATATTCTGACTGCAACCCTAATAAACTGTGTTGTTTGTTTATATTGACAGTCACTAATATCCAGTATTTCTTGTATATATTATATATATATATATTATATATATATATATATATATATATATATATATATAAAATAAAATGTAATGACATGTCTTGCAAAACAGGAAAATAAAAAACAAAATAGGTATATTGATGAAAGGCAACTGTATTATGTATTTCTGACTATTTGATCATCTTCAGTATGGTTCAGCCAAGTTTAACTTAGCTGCACTGTACTGAAGACAACCAATAGTCAGAAGTACCTATATATGCTTGCTTTCCATCAATATACCTATTTTGTTTTTGGTTTTCCTGTTTTGTGAGATATGTAATTAGATTGTACTTTTATTATTCACTTGCATTAACCTTTTCCATCATTCTATGTTAGTGCCATCAAGTAACAAATCTTCAGGTTTCTACTGTGACAAATATATTTTGCTAATATTATAAAATTCTCTAAAACATATTGTGCATATCTATCAATCTGCCATTGTCATGTTGTCAATTCTAATAGCTTGGTTTGTGAAGTATAAGTAGCTTTGCCTAAACATAAGAAACTTGGTTCACAAGTTTTTCTTGATGTAAGGATGAACTGTGTTAAATTTGACATTAACAGTTCTTCTTGTTTATCTCATATTCTTGTTTTGTCTTTTCTTGATGAAAAAATCATAGATTCTTGAAACTTAGCACCTTCATAGGCCTCTCTTAGTTTATATTATAAATAACTAACTGGTATTGTTCTAACACCTTTTAAGATGTCCATTGTGATGACATTTTTTAGATGGGCATAACAAAATAGTCTATTTGATTATCTGAATTTTAATAATATATCAAATGCCAATCAATTTGGTTTTATACAAAGAAGTTGTACTTAGATATCATGCAGCTCATTAATATTCTCAAGAACTATGGTATTAGAGATGTAGTACTGGAAGTTTTTCATAATTAGGTATAGATGTATAGTGATTTTTTAAATATAAAAATTGGAATACCTCTGCGGTTAGTCCACCACTTTTTATTGATTATATAAATTCTTATTTGAGTATGGCCATAAATAGAGTCACTATTTAATTTGTAGATGATACAGTCTTAGTTTTTAAAGACAAAAGTTTGCAAGCACAGTGGTTGAGGGTTTTGTAAAAGTTAAACAATGGCTTGATAATAATAAATTAACTTTTTAAACACAGATAACTCTTTTTATATAGTATTTCATTAAATAATACAGACTAAATTTTAATTGTATCAAAGTACATGATTCAGATATTAGTAGAGAAACTAATACTCTATTTAGTCATTAAAATAATAATAAATAAAAGCGAAATAAATATTTAGTCATTAAAATTAACCAGAATCTGAAATTTACTGATCGTATTCAAGATCTATTCACTAAAATTAGATGTTTAATACATAAATTTTATACTTATATAGTGAAGTAATTCTGGGGAATATGGTAACATTGTATGGGGAGGGTTCTACGACAATAAATTAAAACAGTATGATGTGGTACATTCTGCATATCATCTATTTTACAGGTAGAATTTATCCTACAAATTTCTATATTTTTCTGTATGTAAGGAAAAACCCCATAGAATTTAAGATTAATAGATTTTCTTCTTTTTATATCATATGTTTTCATTTTCTTGAAGAAATTGTGCTGGAATTTGAAAACTTCAAACAAAGGTTCCTTTTGGTGGAAGCAATTTGGTCTCAGTAGGCCTTTTTCTTTTCTTCCTTTATGAAGGAGTAGTCCTAAATAGAGTCTTGAAAATGAGTATATGGATTGCTGGTGATGTAAGAAGGGGCCTTATTGAATTTAGAGTCAGTATAACTTCTTCTCACATACTTGATACAAAAATGATTTTTAATGTTCTTGAAGGCCATTGTCATGTTGTCAATTCTAATAGCGTGGTTTGTGAAGTATAAGTAGCTTTGCCTAAACATAAGAAACTTGGTTTTTTACCTAAACATAAGAAAGTTTTTCTTGATGTTAGGATGAACTGTGTTAAATTTGACATTAATAGTTCTTCTTGTTTATCTCATATTCTTGTTTTGTCTTTTCTTGATGGAAAAATCATAGATTCTTGAAACTTGGCACCTTCATAGGCCTCTCTTAGTTTATATTATAAATAACTAACTGGTATTGTTCTAACACCTTTTAAAATGTCCTTTGTGATGACATTTTTTAGATGGACATAACAAAATAGTCTATTTGATTATCGGAATTTTAATAATATATCAAATGCCAGTCAATTTCGTTTTATACAAAGAAGTTGTACTTGGATATCATGCAGCTCATTAATATCCTCAAGAACTATGGTATTAGAGATGTAGTACTGGAAGTTTTTTCATAATTAGGTATAGATGTATAGTGATTTTTTAAATATAAAAATTGGAATACCTCTGCGGTTAGTCCACCACTTTTTATTGATTATATAAATTCTTATTTGAGTATGGCCATAAATAGAGTCACTATTTCATTTGTAGATGATACAGTCTTAGTTTTTAAAGACAAAAGTTTGCAAGCACAGTAATTGAGGGTTTTGTAAAAGTTATACAATGGCTTGATAATAATAAATTAACTTTTTAAACACAGATAACTCTAAATTTTAATTGTATCAAAGTACATGATTCAGATATTAGTAAAGAAACTAATACTCTATTTAGTCATTAAAATAATAATAAATAAAAGCGAAATAAATATTTAGTCATTAAAATTAACCAGAATCTGAAATTTACTGATCATATTCAAGATCTATTCACTAAAATTAGATGTTTAATACATAAATTTTATACTCATATAGTGAAGTCATTCTGGGGAATATGGTAACATTGTATGGGGAGGGTTCTACGACAATAAATTGAAACAGTATGATGTGGTACATTCTGCATATCATCTATTTTACAGGTAGAATTTATCCTAAAAATTTCTATATTTTTCTGTATGTAAGGAAAAACCCCATAGAATTTAAGATTAATAGATTTTCTTCTTTTTATATCATATGTTTTCATTTTCTTGAAGAAATTGTGCTGGAATTTGAAAACTTCAAACAAATGTTCCTTTTGGTGGAAGCAATTTGGTCTCAGTAGGCCTTTTTCTTTTCTTCCTTTATGAAGGAGTAGTCCTAGAGTCTTGAAACTGAGTATATGGATTGCTGGTGATGTAAGAAGGGGCCTTATTGAATTTAGAGTCAATATAACTTCTTCTCGCATACTTGATACAAAAATGATTTTTAATGTTCTTGAAGAAATTCTTATATTTTAGAGACTTGGTAGATAGATTGGATAGATGGGCTAATAGTGGTTATCTATTTTCTTTTTCTTGAAGGAAATGTTCTCAAATTTGGAAACTTGGTACAGAGATTCCTTTTTATGTAAGCAATTTGGTCTTAATAGATCTTCCCCTTTTCTTTTTCATGCAGGAATAGTCCTACAGTCCTGAAACTTGGTATATGGCTTTTACTAGAACCTATTGAATTTAGAATGAATGTAATTGCTTACAATCTAATTGTTTGTTTGTTGCAGTTTTATATCTTGTTCTACATATAAATCTAGATCATCTGCAAATGTGATTGTTTTACAATGTTTACAATATATCCAAGATGCCATTATCAATTATCTTCCTCAAAATAAGGTCTAACACCAAAATTCATGTATTAGTGCGGGTGCCAACATCATTCTTGATCCAACCTTTTGATGGAAATCTGGGAACAGGAAAAAATTACGGATGTATGGAGACATGGAACAATATGTCTCGTCTATGATATACCATAGTATGAGGATTGCAAGGGTAATACTCTTGTAGATGTACTCTCTATGAGATACTCCCCTGAATAATAAAAAGGAAATTAGAGAAATATATGAATGTAAAGTTTGGTGAAGACCAGAAAGGATTCAAAAGAGACAAATCTCTTCTAGCTCCATGACGACTGTTATTGATCATTGGCTATCATATTAGGTATCATGCCTTTATTGACACCAACTCTTAAAAATGAGTTTTCCATACCATTGTCTTAGATTGTTCAGCCATGATGTTCTCTTTTACCAGGACCACGTTTACTGTGGATTGAATAATGAGATGAAACAGTTCATATTTTCAGGGTGTCTCATAATATGACTTAAGTATTCAAGCTTGAATTTCTTGAAGGACCTCCTCATTTGTTCTCCATTTAACAAGCAGAAGCCAGCAGTAAGCACAGCAAGAGTATTTAGTGAAGAAAATAAGCAACTATTTGTAAATTTATCAAGGCAGATAAGTTGGGATACAATACAATTGAGTTCAACAAGTAATTAAATTAATTCCAAAAGATAAAAAAATAATTTTACTGCTATTCAAGGCAAATTATGTTAGATAATGATAATACATAATTTCAATATTTGAATAATATTCTACAAACGATTCCCTATCTATTACATTAGTTTCTTATTTAAAAAATAATTAATTTGCATTTTTTTGTCAGCTAGCACCATGCCCAAATATAATTGATTAATTTTGAACTAATTAATTGGCCTACAAGAAAACTAGACCAATAATTACAATGATAATTACACCTCTAATGGCTCTAATAGATAGACCTTCATCGCAACGCAACGTGACACAAACAAACCAAACAGTAGTAGTGGAAGCAAGCAAGTGACATGGACAAGTGGGAAGTAAGTAGGAAGTAGGTCACAGTATAAATGTTGTTGTCTATACTGTGAGTAGGTTTTGCTGAGTCCCAGCATTCTTATTGTCGGTGGTCAAGGTTAGCAGATATTTATGTAGGTTGGTTCCTAACTATAAACCAATCAAATGCTCGCTGTTTAAAGGCGGGAATACGTCACCCATACGACACTTTTAAAATTGCCATAAGCTTCAATGCTAATAAAAGTTTCAAAAACTGCGACAAAAAATAGAATTGATTGATTATATTGATAATATTGTGTGTTTTAAATGGAGATAAACAGTTTATTTCGCACAAAAACCCAAAAAAAACAGTAGAAAAAGTTCAAAAGCAAAAATACTAAATATGTAGGAACTTACTTATTATGTTTTTCCTGAAATTTGTAGCATTCTTATCATATCTAGTGGTAAGCAAAAAAAAACAAATAGGTAATATAAATAATTTATTATTAGACTAAAATACAAAAAATGATTAGTCCTTCAAGCACAAATCTTCAGGCTATAGGTTTGTTAGTTCATGACCGTGATTATAACGTACAAAACTACATACAGAAAAACCTTGATATCACAGCTACGACAACACACTTCACAAGTGTTTATGTACACAAATAACTAATAATAAGTCTCTATAATTAATATTGTCCTTATACCTATACTTAAAAATAAAAACTAGACAATAAATAAACGAACTAATGATACTTATAGGAAATAGGAAAATTGAAAATCCACAGAAAAATATACGAATACAAAGACAACCAGACAACTGTCCATCAACTGTCAAATTTGACGTTGTCGTATGAGTGACGTAAGCATTCTGCCTACCCTCGCTTCGCCAACATAGCTACGAGACAACCTACTTAAATATCTACTAACCTTGGTCGGTGGTGCTACAAGTCACACTGTTCTTTTTTGTAGCTACCTTCATCCCAATTTTCTCTTGACACTGCCAAACAGTAGTGCAAGTAATATAAGACAAGTGGGAAGTAGGTTTTGCTGAGTCCGACCGTTCGTAATGTCGGTGGCGCTACAAGTCATTCTGTTCTATGGACGTTCTTTTCTTTGTAGCTACCTTCATCCAAGGTAAGTAAATAGACAGGTTGTCTGGTAACTTTACACAAATCAGCGTCGAGAATCCAATGGCGGGAATGACGTCACTGAGAATGCTACATTCAAAATCATTCACTTTACTCCTTGAAATGAACTCAAAAAGCAGCAATGATTGAAGATATATTATTTTATGTATATTAAAAAAATAGATTTGTAATTTTAATGACTGTATATTTCATTCAATCTTTAAAAAATGTGGGAGATACCTACAGAGTTATAGAAATGACAGAATATAATTGCAACTAAATATATGTAATAGAATAACACTGCTACTAAAGTAGATAAAAGTAGGTTCTTACTTGTATATATGTGACTAAAGCATGCAAATATACTATACCTATTTGAATACAATTGACTTGTTTAAATTATTTTGAGTACATACTTTTGAATTGGGGATAATGCAAAACGCAAGTGCAAAACGTAGAGTATAATTATAAGAGCAATATTAGAGTACTAAAGTACCTATTAGGTTAAAAACCGTTGATAATTCTTTTTGGGGCTGGCGAGCCTTTGTTTTCTTTTCAATATTATTTGTAGTTGATTAGGAGTTAAAAAATCTTTAAAAATATGTTTTGCTTTTTCCTCAAACTTAGTTTCGCTTTCCAGTTAGCTGTGTCAAGTTCTCTAATCTATGATTTAATATTATTTTCAGTATTTTCTTTTTCTAGAAGTTTCTGTGTCCAGCAATATCTATGTTTTCTTTCCTGGTCATACTTTTTCATCTCATATTTCTTTTACGTCATCTTCATTTGGCGAAAGACATAACGAGGGAATTACTAAAATTTAAAGGTTTAATTACAACTAGGTACATGAAGTTATTTTTTTTACTTTATTTTGTAAAACTCAATCACAACTCAAAGTCAATGAATTAACACTATATTTTTTTAGCTTTTAGGTTGAATGTTTAATGGTTTAGTTTTTGAATAACTTATAATCTTTCATGCGATAGTGTAAACTACAAATTCCTTCCATACTGTTTGGACAATTTTGAATTATTTTTGCAGATTGCTACCCTGCAAATATTTCCACCGGTCATATAAATCAACAGAAAATATTTAAATTATTTTATGTTAAACATTTTCATACATTAATGCCAATGTTACTTTTACTATATAATACAGCAGAAATAAAATCGATTAAGTAGGTACTTAACGCAACCACATTAATGTATCTTAAAAATTATTTAAGAGTTTTGGGTTTACGTTGACTCAATGATATCTATGTACACATTATATCTCAATATATAAACATAAACAAAAACATTAACGATATTTAACAACAAAATATGTTCTCCAAACCACTGATCCACAGCCACCTTTACTTCCAAGCCATGAAGTAAAAAAGGCAACACCGCATTCTATGACGTCGGTAGTCCGATAATCCGGTAAGGTCTACCAGAATATTAAACTAATTTGAATTTTAGGAAACTGATAATTACAGAAATATTTTTAGGGAAATTAAATTAATAAAACCTTATATATACCTAGTAAATATATATAAAGTTTTATTATTATTTAGGTTATATTATCAATAAAATAATCACTAGAGTAAAATTTATTGCACTTAAAATACAGTGTCAAACAGTTAATCTTACAATCAAATGCAGTCAAGAATCACTAGAAATTTTAAATATTTTAAGTACTTAAGCATATAAATAACACAAAACATTAACAGGACATTTATAAAGATTATTAAAAATACAAAAGATATAAAATTTGTGATAAGTAAAAACTTAGTGTAACTATTATGATTAAAAAATTCATCCTAAGAAATCAGACACAATATAAATATGGTTCTAAATTAATCTAATTGAAAATTAAATATTTTACTATTTACTTATAACTTTTGTTGAATTTTCATACTTAGATATACAAAAGTAGCAATTTTAAGTATTAATAGGTTTGTTGTCATATAGACCAAGTTAAAAGAGGTATACATGAAAAATGTGTTGAATGTAACATACCATTTATAACTTGTATATCGATTTAAAATAGCCTATATTCTCAAAAGATTTTTGAATGTAATACTCAAATTTGTTATCACTTATCTAAAAAGCAAATCTAATTGAGTAAGTAAGTTCTCTAATTGTGACCATCTTGTTAATTTACTATATTGTAAAATCCATTTCAAATCATTACCACTTAATCTATTCTTACCTACATTGACGATTACAGGATTACACTAAAATTACTGCTAACTATTACACTACATATTACACAAATATTATCACACTTGTGTTCCAACTGATTAATGTTTAATACATAGAAATATACACAATCACTTGTAATTTTACTTGTCCAGTTTTTCAATGGGATATTATTGTCTAAGTCTAATTGACATAATTATGTTATCTCTTGTTCCCTCTTCTTATGCACAAAGTTTCTTCTGTCTTCGGGATTCCTTCTTTCTTTAGTACGATGAACAGTTACATATATGATGATTGATGGTACTTCAGGAAATATATTAGGAACTGCATTGCCTTTTAATTTGGGAAATATTAACTTTTCAATGTGTACATTTCCATCTTTATCTTCTCATTGTTCAGTTCGCTGAATACCATCTTCATGAAAAAGTTTGGCACATACTATGGAAGATTTGGTAATTGTACAGCCTTCTCTATGAATAGAGATTGGTTTTGCAACCAGGTACACAACAATGCCAGAGCATCTGTAACAAAAAACAAAAGTATTATTATTGTTGTTTTTAGTTTACATATTTTGTAACAAGAAACAAAAGTATTATTATTTTCAGTTTGTTTTGTAGGTTATATTCATACTTGCCTGTCGTTAAGAATCTTCTAGAAGTTCTAAATTTAATGAAATTTCACTTATATTAATATTTTCTAATTGATTTAAACACAATTTACAAATAAAACATTCGAATTAAGTTAAAAAACAATAAATTCAACAAACTTTACAATCCATTATATTAAACCAAAACAGACCACAGTCGGACTACCACGAGTTGTTGCCAAATTTCTACTTCATGGCTTGGAAGTAAAGGTGGCTGTGACTGATCCTATTCTGTTTCGTAAAATTGACCCCCTGGGTGACGTCACGGTGACATATTTCATTTAGTCAATATCCTAGTTACCATGCAACCTGTCTTTTACTAACCTTGACCTTCATCCTAACTTTCTCTTGACACTGCCAAACAGTAGTCCAAGTAATCCGCACATGCGTGACATGCGTCTCCCGCTATATTATACCCCCCACCTAACGTGACTAGTAGCGCCGCCGCCATTACGAACGGATGGCCCCATGCAAATCATTCTCCTCACCCGTCCTATTCTACTTACCCTACTATGTAGGTATATATTGTGGTGCCGATGAAGTTAGCTACAAATTATTGACAGATTTGTATTTGGCAGTGTTGCCTCACAACTCACAAATAAATCACGATAGAGCATGCGATATAATATTAATTAATGTTACTAAACATTCTTGTTAAGTTTTTAAAATAAGTTTAATTAATTTAAATTTAATTTATTATAATTTAAATTAACTTTGATTATTTAAGCATTTATTCAGCTACCATTTCATCCCAAAATTATAAGAAAGTAGTCATAAAATTGAAATCTGCCAAACATCTGTTGCAATCTGGCAGCTAGTGTTTTCAAAGTTTTGACAGTATTGCCAAGTTTATTTGCTAATCTACCAAAGGCCAATTATAATTTTTTGTTCTAATAACTAACTGCAACTAATATCAAAAGAAACAAATGTTCATTCGTTCTTGCTTTAAGAATTATGCTTATAAATTTAAGAAATTTTAAAAATACCCAATTTCATAAAATAATAAAAATGTACTTTTTCAAAGCATATTTGAGCACACAAATTTGACATGACGTTTATAGCCAACTTCATGGGCACTTTCTTTATATTTTTGTCACAATGATCTATTAATCAACTACAATCGATTGCATATTCTCATTATTCTTATTAGAATATTTGTGGAGTTTACTTTTTGGTATAAATTAGCTGGACTGGCAACACTAGATTGTCATTTTCGTGAGTTTTGAAGTTCTTAGTTATTCGTATATTTTATTTTCCATAATTTGGTATGCATTTATACGTAAAAGTAGTTTATTAACAAATTACTTTGTTTAAACTACTTATTTTTTATATTTGAATGAAAAAATATTTTTTAATGATTTCTACTGAAACGAAATCGGCAACACCGCGCTGTCAGTTTTACGACTTGTAAACAGTGCCTGAAATGAGTATGTCAAACTAGAAATAATCCTTTATAAGATATGCCAGTTATAATAAAAAAAGAGAACCCTTCCAGCGATAGCAGCAAGAAAGCCATGGGCGATGTAGAAGGAGCCAAATCTGCTATAAAAAGATTTATAGGAGATGTTAGTAAGAGCTCTGCTAGTAAGCAAATAATCCTGGGGGCCTCCTCTGGATGGTAAGAACTATCATACAGTAGCTATTGTTTATTATATTTATTAGAATATAATTTAGAAATGTCTCTATTGTAGTTTACAGAAGTTATTCTAGTCCTAACATAAAAACTTTATTACTAATGTTCTATTTATATTACTTTGCATCACATGATTGATAACTTTGTGTAAATTCTTATTGACTTACACATTTTATTGTGGCAGTATATTTCCTTGATATAAGTATGACAGGTTATTAATCTGCTATTTAAATTTTTATAAACAATAGGATATAATTATATATCCCATTGTATTTGAACATTTTGCTTTTCTTTCAACAGAATGAAAACTTGTGACTAAATGACTAGAGACTGGGCTTAATTTTGTTCATGATTGAACATGCTTTAGTTTTTTTGGGAATTTAACTGCATATAATTTAAATTATCACTTTAAAGTAGATATAAGGTGAAGTGGGGTATATGTGGATGGAATATAAAGTTTTATTATGAAGTTAGTTGGGTTTCAAACTACTTTCTTTTTGTTCGTAGATATGTATTAGTAATCTATTAATATGTTCTCTTCAATAGAAGATGAAAAATGAATTGAAAGAGAAGAGTATTGACATTCTTCTTTCACATGTAAGGGTCCACAGTTACCTGTTAATTTAGGGTAACTGTGGACCCTGACGGGGAGGTCCAGGAAAAAACAACATTAAAAATGCAAAAACGAAAATTTTTATTTAGAACCATGAAACAACAAAAAGCTAGGCAATATTTTTGAATCTCCTTAAATCCTCACAAAACGTAACAACATTTTCATCTTCTGATTTTGGGTCGTTCAGTATTCCTAATATCTTATTAAAAGCGAACAAGAGAGGCTCGTTTTGCTCACGAAATTTGAAGGCATTTTCCACATATCGTTTCAAACATTTGATTATCATGACTCTTTTCACTGCATTAATTTTGACATAATAGTCCAATCGAATGAGTAACTGCTCGTTTGTTTATTCATACCACGATGTATTTTCCTGGTATTATATTATTGTCAGTGGGCTCTTGAACTTGAGGTTCGGCACCTTCCTCCATATTGTCATTTGGAGCTTCATATGAGTCATCACTCTCTACATAAACAACTTCCTCGAAGTTTTCATTGTCACTACTTAATTTTGATTGTTTCTTGAATGTATTCTTCCAAGCTTTTCTCTTAGTTTTTGATAACTGAGGGGTTTTAGTTTTGATTACCTCAGCAACATCTATTCTTTTCCTCTTCCTTTGATGTAGCTTCAGAGAAGGTTTCACTGTTGCTAGTAGAATGTTCTCCCAGGATGCAATGAAAGTTGATGCAGTGTAATTCTGGCTTTCTGTAGTAGACCTGCAAGAGGTTGTACATTGGATCATAGTTTGCTTACCCGTAGAACTTTACTCTTCTGTGATAGTGTCAACAATGTTTTTCTCTTTATAATATCGTTTTAACTTTTCAGGATCAAATTTTTCGTTGTTAATGGAATCTCAATTTAGAGGAAAAATACCTGTTTGTCTAAAGTCATTCACCACAACAGGTTCTCTAATACTCCAAGTTTTTCCAAAAGGTTGGAAAATTCGCATTTTGTTAGCTGTTTTCCTAAATTTTTGCGCTGCCAATCTGTTAACAAAGCATCCCATGAAGACTTGAGCCCCTTGAAGATAGACACATCCAAAGGCTGCAACATTGCAGAAGTATGTGGCAGTAATTTAAGAATAGTCACATATTCTGCCATGGATAACTCAATCAGTTCAGGTGAAATGTGCGATAAATGACCATCGTAAATCAAAAGAGCAGGCCTTTCAACACAATTTTTCAAAAAAACATTTTTGAACCATAGAAAAAATACTTGTTCAGTCATCCAAGCATTTTCAGATACATAGTAAGATGTCTCTGGATACTCATCTGTATCAAGCATATTGTCCCATAATCTTTTGCCCTTGTGGAGGATCATAGGTGGCAATATGGATCTGTTGGCATTAGCACATGCCAAAACTGTTGTTGTTTTCAGTCCTGAGCCTGCAGTTTGCCTTTGTGTTATTTCTCTGAGTCCAGTTACAACCTTAGTATGGCTAGTTAAAGCAGTTTCATCTGCATTCCATATCCTAGCAGGGTATTGTTGAAGTTTTAAATTATTCATAATAGTTTCCAGTTGATCAAAGAAATTGTAAACAACAAATGCAGTTAACCCATTTCACCTTAGCTTTACTTATTTTCTGGTTATTATGTCTACTGCATAATGACTTAAATCTGTAGTATTTGACAGTATTTTTTCATAGGGTAACAGGGTTCTTATCTATGAGAGTAGGAAAAACTGCTGCAATGGCATTAGGCGGAGGAATCATTCTTCTTCAAATAGCTAATGAAAAGGGTTACATTAAAGTCAATTGGGACAAAGTTAATAGAAACATAGATCAAGTTGCAGATAAAGTAGAAGAGCAACTTACTGGAGAAGCAGTAACTTGGATGGATAAGGTAAATTTTGAACATATACCGGGATAATAGGTTAAATTAACAAAAATTATAGAATCTTTGTGAATTTTTACCAAAAAAGAATTATATTTAACATATAATCTGAGGATGTGACCATAAGTGTGGAATGCAAAAAAATGTGTTAATATTGTTCTGAAAAACTGGTGATATAGTTAATATATCTTTATTGAGATGCAATGTACTGTAAGTTATAAAATATGTCGATATTGTTGTTCTTTTCAATTGTTTCTTCTTAAATGAACAAATATTCATATAAAAAGAAAGGTGTCTCTCAGACAATATGTTCTACTTGAATACATTACCGTTTTTTTTTCTCAATACCTCAATTAAGCTTTAAATTGTAACATCACCCCATTAAACTGATTTAACTAGTTTACTTTTGAACATTTAAGGAATCCTTATTGTAGGATAAAATACTTTCCTCTTACAAAAACTTTTACTGGTTATACCAGTTGTATATTTTGCAGCTACTAAAATTTCCTTTTATCATTAAGTGAGTCCTGTGAGTCTTGGCCTGCTTAACAATGTTCTTCCATTCCACCCTGTCGGACACTTTCCTTCGCCACTGCATGATGTTCATGGTTTTAAGATACCTCTCTATGTCATCTATCCATCTTTTACATGGCCTTCCTCTTGTTCTGTTTCCTTGGGGCTTCCATCTCTGGACTACTTTTACAGCCCGATTATCTGGCATTCTTTCTAGGCGACCAAGCCAGTTTAGTCTTTGTGACTAAACAAATCTAACAATATCTGCACTCTGCATTAGTTCATCCAGCTCGTGGTTCATTTTAATTCTCCACGAACCATCGCTGCATTGGGTTGGTCCAAATATCTTCCTTAGTATTTTGCACCCAAAATATTCTCAGTTGATTTTTATCAGTGATTGAGAGGGTCCACGTTTTACATCCATATGTGACCACTGGTCTAATTACTGTTTTGTAGATTCTAAGCTTAGAGCCACTATTCAGTAGCTTACTTTTCATTAAGTCTTTGTATGCATAAAAGAACTTATTACCGCTAAGAATCCGTGATTGTATTTCTTGACTGATGTTGTTGTTGTTGTCATTTATTATTGAGCCTAGGTAGGGATAAGTGGAGGCATATTTGTAGGTATGGTTGTCTACCTTCAGATTCTCATGTTGATTCCATTTTGTGCACTCCATATGTTTTGTTTTGCTTTCATTTATATATAGACCAAACGTAGCAGCTTCTCGTTTCAGTTCTATAACTTTTTCGCTTAATACTCTTTTGTTGCGGCTCATCATGGCAACATCATCCGCATATGCGCATATTTGCATTGTATTAATACAGCCGTTTATATCCAGTTTTCTAACAACAGCTTCTAAAGTTAGATTAAAAAGTGTTGTTGATAAGGCATCACCTTGTCTAACTCCATTTTGCTGTCCATAGCTTTGGAATCCTCCAGAGTCATTCATATAAGTTTAACCAACTTATTGGGTATCCCTAACATAGATAGTTGCTTTAACATCTTTTGTCGATCTACTCCATCAAACGCCTGTATGAAATCGATATACAAGTTGTAAATAGGTATGTTATATTCAACACATTTTTCATGTATACCTCTTAACATATATATTTGGTATATAGTTGACCACTTTGGTCTGAAGCCACATTGGTATTCACCAATCATCTCCTCCGAAAACGATTCCAGGCGGCTGGATAATTCCTAATAATATCTTGTAAACGACATTTAAAACTGTTATGCCCCTATAATTTTTGCGTTTGTCCCTAAATGAGTCGTTTGTATCCCCCTTTGTACATAGGAAGTATGATTCTTACTTCCCAATCTTCTGGGATGACTTCTAGTGTCCATATGCGGTCGATTAGTTTATGGATACGCCTCCATAGCGCATGACCACTATTCTTTACCAGTTCTAAAACGTTGATTAGTCTAATTTTTTTTTCATTAGTTAAAAAAGTTTAACTAGTTTCATATATATTTTTTTAATCAATTGAATAATTTTTACTTAGCTCAAAAAGATATATACAAAGGCACCTGGAAATCGCCAAGACAGACTTATATTTTTTGTTAATATTAGTACTTACTTTTAATAATTTTCACAGCTTACACTCTATTTAAGGGAGATTATTTTTACTCTAACTATCGCTGTTGTTGTTGCATATTAATGTAATCATTACTGGTTCGATTACAGAATCAACATGAGCATCTAACTCCCAAATTCAGTTTTTGACCTTCTGTACATCGGAAATAGCATTGTGCCATGCTAATGGCGTAACCTCATCAAGAGCAGTATTTAGCAGTCGCTTCAAATCTTCAATTTTAAAGGTTACATTATGACTTGCCACATAACCCTTTGTTTGTGCCCAGATTAGCTCAATCAGGTTCAATTCGCAGTGATATGATGTCTAAAAAACAGTAACACCACAAGCACGGGCCATTCCATCTAAATAATAGATTTTTCTATTTTGTTCACGGAATTCGTGACTTTTTACGCAGATAGTTACGAAGCCATGTAATGATTTCAGGATTTTCTATCAAAGCTGAATTCTTGTTGAACTTAGCATAAGTAAATTCCAATTTATGTAACTGCTTTTACAAATTTTCACGACTCATTTGGGTAATTATTTCATTAGTTTTTATACCGAAAAGGTGTTGTCTAGGTAGGAATTTCCTTATTAAAATAAAAAGAATGAATTGTACATCTTACTTCTGAATTGTTACGTTCATTCAATCCAATTGGTTTTCGACCTCGTTGATGTGTCTGTGAGACCTCAACTTCACCCGAGCATTGTTTTTGATGGACAATCCTGTAAACAGTGGATGACGATACTGCTGTCATACATTAACAACGACTTATTGCCTCCGCCTGGGACAAGTCATTTCACCTATTATTTGCCAGACTATAATAAGTTAAAACATATTGACATATTTATTTACATATTCCAAATATTAATTGAGATATACAAAACTACATACATATTAATGTTTGATCACCAGTTGTTGCGATCTGCACATACGATGACCTCAATGTAACAGTTGGGGTCATCAAAAAGGGAAGAGAAGACATTTTGTTCAATCCAACACTCGTGGGCCTTCGAGCCGGATTTTCTTTTCTGTTTTTTTTTGTGGATTTAGGGTCTTTTACTAGTAGATACCTTTTTTACATTGTTTTTTTTTGTCTAGTTGCGGTTTCCTAATGATATGAGCCTTGTCGGTTATGATAACCAGTTAATATGTCGTTACTTACGGTTTCCTTATGGTAGGGACCTTATCAGTTATCATAACCATTTTGTTTGCCTTGCTCACAAGTTCCTTATGGTAGGAGCCTAGTCGGTTGTGATAACTATTTGTTGGGGTATTTCTTTTATCTGAAAAGATACCTCGTCGTCTGCCGAAAGACTATTTCTTTTTGCATTCCTTTCTCGAGCTTCTCTTCTGAGAGAGGTTTTTTGCGGTTGTTATACCCATTTTACATTACGGTATATCTTTTATACTACAAGATATCCAGTCGTTTGCAGAAAGACGATTTTCTTCTTTATATTAATTTTCAAGGTGTTCTTTTTACAAAGACTTTTTTACGGTTTTTATAATCATTTTACAGTGAGCCTTCTTTTATACTGAAGATAACTAGTCTACCGAAAGACTATTTCTCTTTCATATACTTTGTTTAAGGTGCTCTTAAACGCTACCATTCCTTATACTAAAAAGCATCCTTTTCTTCTATCTAGATGAATAATCTAGATGTTTTAAAGATGTTTGAAACACACGTATGGTTGGGACATGTAAGGCCCCAAGGTACGTCGGTGAAGACGTCTTTTGCGATAGCGGTGGTGATATCAATTCATTGGGTAAGGTACAACACAAACTTGTTGCTGCATATATCAAGTACGTTCACTTGGTATATTTATTTCATATTTGTTTTGAACAATTATCTTAGTTGTACCGCGATCGTGATTAAACATTGTCAATTGAACATTTTGCCTGCGTTTTGTGTCATTTACTATATTCTATATTTGTATTTTGTTATTACACATTAGTGTTCTATCCCTTAAATGGTCATCTTTTTGGTGTTGTTTCATATTAACTAATATTTAAGTTTGTATAAACTCTAGTTATAATTGTGTGTTTTATTTTAATACACATACCCAATGCGAAAGGGAGAAACCAGCGAATTCTGGATTGAACAGAATATCTTATCTTCTCTTTCTGATGATCGCAATTGTTAAATTGAGGTCATCGTATGTGCATAACGCAACACCAGTTATTTAGCAACAATTAAAATTTTTCATCTGTAGAATCCGTAGGTAAAATATTTTAATCATAAATCACTCTGTATACTGTTTTTTAAGTTTGATTTTCATGATTTTACTTATGTATTTCATGTGTTATTTTAGGTAAAGAATTTTGCTAGAAATAACACTCCTTTTTCTTCTGGATTTGTTGGTGGTTTTCTAATTGGTTTAGCCTCAAATTGAAGAAGCTCAAATAGTAAATTCCAAGAGGAACAGTTATTTGATTTTCCTATTTTTATTTAGTTTTATTGTACTAATAGTTTATGTTGTTACAAAGTTGCTTATACACTGTGCAAGTCTTATCTACAGAGGGTGATCAAGTGATTAGAGATGTAGGGTGTAAAATGGAAGTTTTTGTTTAAAAAAGATTTTTTAACTACTCAAAATATGTCTAGTAATTTATTTATACACACATGATTGTCTATTAATTTATTGGCAAGCTTTCTATACATTTTCTGTAATTGTTTCATTCATATATCAAAACTCTATTAAAATCTTAATCAACCAACTTTAAGTTATCAGAAATTTATTCAATATTTTCATTTTTATCAACTCCTGAAGTTTTTCATGTGTAGAAACATTTAGTGTATTGTGGTCCAATAGGTTCTAGTCCATTTTGCATTACCCAGGGTGCACCGCAAGGAGGCATACTAGCTTATACGCCTCATGTATAGAGTAAATGTATTTTATCTCCAAAAATATCTCAACACTGACTCTAAATTATGCTGTACCAGCAGTGTCGTCAGTCTACATTTATATATACATATTTTGTATCCGTTAAAAACCCATTTTGAAGCAATAACTTTGATTTTACACATTTGCTTTAATAATTTGATCACCATCTGTACATATCACCTGAGAAAGACTGTAAAATGCTTAAAAAGTTGATATAGGAGGAATGACATCATTAATTAGTTAGCAAAATACTTTTAAATTAGAATTTAAACCAGAAGGAATAATCGTGATAAAATGTATACTAACATTTTGGTTAATTATGTTTTTATTGTTCCTATTTTCTTTTCATGCTATATTATTATTGTTTTGAGTAATAAATAAATACGAGATAGCAATAACACTTTGTAATTATTTTAATTTCTTAATAGAACAACAAAAAATATAATGAGACCTTTTTATAGGGTGAACGATTTGTTGATAGAAAGTTAGACCAAGCAAAGGACGTTGTTAAAAAGGGACAGAAGAAAGCGAAGCGATGGTACTCTGGTAACAATTGCCAGCTGAAGGAAGTGCATATATTTATGATATCATTTGTAGCAGGTGTAGCCATAGGAATAGGCACTTCTTAAACTTAAAATAATGTTAGACTTTTTTAGATCTTATTACAAGTGCTATAAGCAATATAACATTTAACAAACGCTTAAAAACATAAATATCTCGAATAATTTCTAGTTTTCAACGTTTTAAGTATTGTTTGAACAGTATTTAACTGTAGTGATATCAATTTTTATTTACTAATATAGCGTATTTGCCAAAATAAATAAAACCAAACCTAAAAATTATATTAATTACTTGCCAATTATTCACACTTACAGCCCTGTTGCCATTATTCCAGTACCAGTCCAGTCCAGCGATCTAAAAAGCTCTTGAAACACTCAAGTGAAAATCAATAAGAAAGCAGTTCTCTGTTTTAAGTGACAAAATGTAGATTCTGATCTTTGTTTAACTTTTTCGCCATGAATGCGACCAAAAAACTTATCCACATGAAATAATAGCATGTGTTGACTGTATAAAGTTTGTACCAGTACTGGATAGACTGTCTACACGATTCGAATTGAACAGTAGAACGGGATCCAGTACCTGTTTACATTATGCCAGTTGCTAAAATACTGCAAACCGAGCATAAAATAAGAGTTTGGTGACTATATAAATCAGCTGAGTGCCCTATTCCGTTGATAGCTGATAGCCGATATGTTGGATTGACCACATGAGATAACGAACTAATAGGAAAGCGCCGGCTTTCTTGGAAGGAGCGTGGCTTACAACTCACCGACACACGTGCCATCAAAGGATGTGAAAAAAATTACTATTTGGTTTTTGGTATTGTTTGTTTTGGCATATAGTGCACATCATTACTCGAATTTTATTTCGCATCATTTTTAAAGAGAACTATGATATATTTTCGTAGAACGTATTCATACATTCTAATAATCTGATATGTAACTTACTTTAATTTACTGGAGACATATTTATATTACCAAACCATAAGCCAATAAATCATACCCCATAAATTATAGTTTTTTTTTAAGTCAAATATATTTATAGTACAGATAATAATGCAGTTGCTTGCTAAAGAAATTGGCAAAAGCTAGCAGACGACTTGGAAAAATTCCTACACCATACAAATACATTATAAGACAATGGGATATAGGCAAACGCAGTCCAGGACGAAGAAGAGCCTCATGTTTAAATGTTTAAACTAAATTCTGTGGTGTTTGGGAGAAACACGATAACTGCATTTAGTTTTTGATCTATTTTCGTTTGATCTGACTATGGTATGTCCATCACGTCTAGAAAACGTGCCACGGCTAGGTATAATGTCGATAAGTCCCTAATCTTCAAATTTTGTTTGGTATAGTCCTGTTAAAATATTATATCATGTACCCGAAAACAAAACTAGACAATAACGTTTTGGTTCATATCTGATAATTGTTAGTTATCATGTCTAGATCAAATAATATGCACATTCTTTTGTGCAACCATTTTGTTAATTGCTACCATTGAGACATTTGTGAAAAAAAGAAATGCCACAATTTCAGTTCCACAGGACTGGGGATCAGTAATTAAAATGACGAGCCCTCGTGTTGACGTAAAATTTATGAAACAAACTCGATTTTTTCAGATTTTCCAAACTTCTAACACATAACCTAACCTAATCTAACACATTTTATAAAACAAAATGTTGATAAAGATAAAAATTATTTTGTTTGGAATAGCGTATTTTGGCTACATTACAAAAAAGATAGTGATATAGGCTTCAAATACACATTAGATCCCAACGAACCGTTTCGTTCAATGTCCATGCTAAGAAGAGGCAGGTCAACTTCCATGTCGCGCAATTCTGCGTTTAATATTGTTTCGCCCCCTATAAAACGGTAAAATCGGTGGTAAACAAATTCAAAATAGTCATTTTTTGTGTAAAATTTTTCGTAGAATTCGAATTCGTTGTCAGAAAACCTCTAAAAGTTATGTGGAAGCTGAAAAACGAAGGAAAAACGCTAAAAAAGGCGGAAAAATTTTTTTGGACTCTTATAGGTCGCAGCGGCTTCAAACATATAAAAAGGATTTCTGAGACAACTTTTATTCGAAAGTACTTGTATTAAGGCGTCTTTTGTAAAAATTTAGAAGGTGTTTTTGAGATATGAATGTTTCAAAAAAGCGCTTTGTTTCGCATTTTGTGGCTTTACATGACGTCATATGGCAATTCTGACACCGGGATCGTGTTCAGCGGGAAATTTTACATTGGAAAACTTAAGCATTTTAGCTCGCTGTACTAAAAAAATCGGCGAAACATTGAAAAAAAATTGATAAAAAGCGTGAAACTTCAATAGCGCACCACGGCCGCCATTTTGAATATTAAGGTCTAAAAATTTGACAATCATGTTTTTTTGTCTAGTACAACATGTGTGTAAAATATCAGCCAAATCGGAGAGGGTGACCCCACCGACTTGTGTCGATTATTGCTGGAATTACCCATGTGCCATTATATCAAAAACAGAAATGTTAAAACATATTTTGTTTGCTACATCTGTTATAGCACTTAATAAAGTATTTAATGAAATATATTTGGTTTTTTATTTTGTTGCGTTCAAAAACCTTCTCGAATGTTAAAATTGTCCTACTGAAAACATGCATTTTGAAGTTAACACATGTCTCCCAAAAACCACAGAATATATTATAAAGACAGTTTTACATTATGCTATTTTCATGCTAGGCAAGAGCCATGCAAGACAGATCATGGAACTGCGCATGCCCACGGGCTATTTCCATGCAATTCCTGTGCTAGACGAAAAATTAGAAGATGTTCTATTTTTCATGCAATTTATCGTTAAAATTCATGTTGCCAACATAACAATTTATAATAGTTTACAGAATAAAACATAACCTTATCTTTAGCGTCCCTTAACCCACATGTGTATTGTTGTGTTTTGATTTAAATTAAGTTTATTAAGTGGTGATAAATAGATATACTATGTCTAAAGTTAATGTAAAAACGACTGGGTGAGTCGTTGACTATGGATGATTGTTGCTACAACAGCAATATTCAACAATAACAATGTTTTCTTTTCTTTTGTTGACATCCTTCACCCTTTTAATAACAATAAATAGTGTATATTTATTTATTATATTATTTATTTTAGTACTTAATTATATTTTTTATTTAAAATAAAATAACCTCAAATTGATAAATATTTTCTCTGTTGGCAACAATGAAAGTGGGATCTAAAATTGCACAGAAATATCTTTGATGTAAAAAGGTCAAGCTAGGCAAGAGATGTGCCATGCAAGACGGACTTGCATAGCATGAGACTTGCATAGCCTAGATGTAAAGCTGCCTTAAGACAATGGGATATAGGCAAACGCAGTCCAGGACGAAGAAGAACCTCATGTTTAAAATAAATTGTTTAATCATTCACTTTTTTCTCTATAACGTTCGTATTCTAACAGTGTACTTACAAAATAACATTACAATAGTTCAATGCCTCAAATATCTGGATCGGAACTCTTCTAGTTCATCTTCGCTATCACTATCATCGTCGTCGTCATCATCATCATCCAAGTTAATTATCACTTTCTCTGTAACTAAGTCCACTGCCGGTGCACTTTTCATAAAAAACTGTTCTGCCTGTTTGGCATTTTCACACCGTGATTTCCATTCATCCTCTGAAAATGTCTCAAAAAATTGATCACGTAAAACCTCCACATCTTTAAAGTTAAAACTTACATTCCGTTGTGCAACATAGTTTTTTATGGATGCCCAAACTAACTCAATGGAGTTTAATTCGGGATGGTAAGGTGGTAGACTTAGTACCGAATGTCCATTTTCCTCTGGAAGTTTATCTATTTCATTTGATTTATGATGAGGTTGATAAAATTTTACTAAAGTGTATAGCTCGGCTCTTAACATATCATCTGTAAATGTCATATTTTTCTTTCTTAGTTTATTTCATCTTTTTTTGATGCAGCCGTTATATTTTTTCACTTTGAACATTGTGGAATGGGGCATTATCAATCACTAATACACTTTGTGGTGGTAAGTTCGGAATCAACGTTTCCACTAGCCACTTTTATAATTTTGAAAGTTCATCTTCTTCTTCTTAGGGTGCCTGTCCGTTCCGAACGTTGGCGATCATTCTGGCTATGATGATTTTGTTGGTTGCTATACGAAATAGCTGTGTTGAGGTCTTTCTATACCATGCTCTCAGGTTAGCAAGCCAGGATATTCTTCTTCGTCCTGGGGCTCTTTTTCCTTCAATTTTACCCTGCAAAATGCATTGGAGTAAGTTCATCGGACTATGGTAATCACCAGTTTTTAAATTTGATTTAAATTTTAAGTAGGAATTTTTTATGAACCCTATTTCTCCTCCTGCATGATCTATTATTAACCTTTGTCCTTAAAGATAGGCTTACGCAAACCATCGTGAGGATCATCATTCCAACTTTTATTGAATGTGTGACAAGAGTGGATGTATGTTTACTACATGCATCCTATATGTACCCACTCCATACATACTGTATGGAGTGGGTCCATGTATACTATAGGACGATTTTCGTTTCTGTACCTCTTAATACTTCGCAAAAATGCTATCCTTTTTTGTTGGATGTCAGGTTTTTCCATAAGCAATTTTTTTGTTTTTTTGGAGGTATTTGGAAGTATTTGTTTCTTTGGAGATTATTTGCAGGTAATTATTAGAAATTTTATTAGCAGTTACCCTTTGATAGATTAGGGGATAGATTTGACAATCGTCAAATCAGCAGTTGCCAGATTACAAAAGATGTTTGCAATTAATCTCGAAAGAGACAAATATCTACTCGTTATTACTTCATATATAATAAAAATTGCAGAATTCATAAAATAGTATAATCGAAATGTACTTTTTAAAATCTTTATCTCTTTAATTGGAAACATTCAACATATGCATTATAAAAACATGCTAACACTGCCAAGCCCAAATATTTGTGACATTTGCGGCTATATTCAGCTTGTACTTTCGGTAAACTCAACCGAATTCCATTGTAACGGCACCGGATTAATAAGTCCTACACCAATGTAATTGATATGCGTCTGATCTGTTTGTTTCTGCTAACAAAATGGAACTGAGTATATTCGGGTTACTGACGGATCCTCCCCCCAAATTTATATTCTTGTCAAAACTCAGTGACATTGCAATTCTTGACGAGCTGTACGTCCTTTAAATTTCACCATACACAGGATTGGCTTGTTCTTTGGAACATTTCGTTTAGTCTATCTATAAATGGTCTTGTCTTATATAATATGTCAAAGTTAGGTGAACCTTTGAGGTTCATTTATCCAGTCTTGCTACAGAAGGGACAGGATGTGATCATCCCGCATCTAACAAAGATCTTCAAAGCTAGTTTGGCATGGAGATATATTCCAACCGCATGGCGAAGGGTGAAAGTCACATATATCCCCAAGGTTGGTAGGGTAATGGACCAGACCCCCAAGTCATACAGACCTATAAGTCTATCCTCTTTCCTAGCAAAAACGTTGGAAAGATTGATAGACAGGTATATTAGGGACGAAGTGCTGATGGAGAATCCACTTAGCGATCGCCAATATGCATACCAGCCAGGAAAGTCAACTGACTTGGCGCTGGATGATCTTAACAGACTGCTCTCAAAGTCGCTAGATGACAAGGAGATAGCGGTGGCGACGTTTCTGGACGTGGAGAGAGCGTTTAATAACGTCTCCTTCGAGTCTGTAACGAACGCGCTTAAAAGGAGAGGAGTTCCTGCCTTCATATGCGAGTGGACAAAGGCGACCTTAACAAACAGGATCATTGTGTCCTCGTTAGGTGAAGCCACTATTGAAGCGAAGGCAGGAAGCGGCTGCCCACAAGGAGGAGTTTTATCCCCATTACTGTGGGCTACGCTTATGGACGACCTACTTAATACACTGTCCAGGGAGGGTTTTTACTGCCTGGGTTATGCGGACGAGTTGGTAATTGTAGTCCGAGGACGCTTTACCAAAATAATTTCGGAGAGACTTCAAGTCGCTCTGAGGATGGTGGACAGCTGGTGTGAGGAAGAAGGCCTGAAGGTTAACCCTAAAAAAACATCTGTTGTTCCCTTCACCAGGAAAAGAGCACTGCAAGGCTTACAACCACTAGCGCTCAAGGGAGTAGAAATCCCATTCACAAGTCAGGCCAAGTACTTAGGTGTAATATTCGACCAGAGGCTGACATGGAATGCACACATTCAGAAAGTCACACAGAAGGCCACTATGGCCCTGAACACATGTAGACGAATGTGTGGTAAGAATTGGGGGTTAAATCCTAAAATGAACCTCTGGTTATACACAAGGGTTATAAGGCCCATGATAACTTATGGTTCAGTGGCGTGGTGGAACAAAACGCAACAGTCCGGGGGGATTCGATTGCTCAGTAGCACACAAAGGCTTGCATGCTCGAGTGTTACAGGAGCCATGAGAACAGCCCCAACGGACGCGCTAGAAGTTCTGCTAAACCTACCACCTCTACATATATACATACAGAGTGAAGCCAGATCAACAGTACATCGGTTGATCCAAGGCCAAGCTCCAAGTATGATGCAGGGAGCTCATAACTTAAGGCTATACCAGGACATAAAGGCAGACCCCGTTCTAGGAATGCCTGTAGACCGAATGGTTACGAGGTATAGTTTTAACAAAAATTTTCAAATTACAATACCAAAAAGAGAGGACTGGGAAACTGGTCCGCCGCTAACAGCAAACTCAATATGGTATACGGACGGCTCCAAAACGGATACAGGTACGGGGGCTGGAATATATGGCATAAAACCAAGGACGGAAGTCCGGGTATGTCTAGGAACATACGCGACCGTATTTCAAGCCGAATTAGCTGCTATACACAGGTGCGCTATGGAACTAATCGGCCGAAATGTAGATAACGACTCCATCGTTATCTATTCGGATAGTCAAGCGGCTCTAAAGGCTCTCAGTTCGGTACAGGTCGATTCATGGCTGGTATGGAACTGTTTGGATGTCCTCTCTCAGGTAGGAAGTCGAAACAGGTTGACACTTGCCTGGGTGCCGGGACATAAGGGCCATCGTGGCAACGAGAAGGCCGATGAATTGGCCCGAGAAGGCGCATCTACGCCACTGGTTGGTCCGGAACCCTTCTTTGGAATCAAATACGATAAAAAGGGCAGCCATACACAAATGGGTGCAACAGAAGTCTCTTGAGTGGTGGAACAACTCACCAGGACAGAGGCAGGCCAAACAGTTCATCAAAGAACATTCGGCTAAATTTACAGCAGACTTACTTTCGCACAGACGCAGGACTGTCAGAATGATAGTGGGTCTGCTCACTGGGCACTGTAGACTCAATAGACACTTGAGTCTCATAGGCCTGACAGAAGAGGACACCTGTCGTTTCTGTCTGGAAGAAGAGGAAACCGCTCTACACGTTCTGTGCCATTGCGAAGGTCTCGCACGAATGCGGTTTCTAGAACTCGGAGAGGAAAAACCGGAAGCACCAGGCTACATGAAAAGGCCACTATCAAGGCTGTTGAGTCCCATTAAGAGGACCAAGCTAGATGAAGTGCTTTAAAATAAGGGGGGAACACAATAGATCTGCAAAGGTCGCAGTGTATCAGGCTCTATTGGTCGCCCCATTTTCTACATTCTAGGTGAACCTTTCTCTGCAGCTACTGAATTGTCATTTAGATTGATATTTTCGAAAGGCATTTTTTTAGCAATTTTTGAAAAAAAAATCGATTTTTTGAAAATCGTTTGGAGGAACCTGGTCAACTACATAAAAGACCCGTTGGCACTATATTGTAATCAACTGTATAATCTATTAATTTCGAGGTAAAACATCTTTAAATTAGATGAATACAGAAACAGAATAGAGTAAGAGCACAAGTAATACTGGAGTCCCACAAGATTACCTAAAAGCGTAGCATTCCCGCAGTCGAAACGTCAGAAAGAACTGATTCCAGTCCATGACATATAAATCTAGAAAACAAAAAGTATCGTTACTATCAGTCGAAACGTCTGGAAGAACTTATTCCAGTCCATGACCTATAAACCCTGAAAACAAAGTATCTTTACTACAAGTGTTGCATATCGCAACCTAAAAAATTCATAGGTCGAATTGCCGATAATGCAAGACAGATGCTGTTTCTATTTGCTGCACATAATTGCGAGAAATTCCCTTCTTAACCTTTTATGACGTCGACAACAGTCATTCTATAATTTCTGACATTACTCTAATATTTGTAAATTTTAATAACTCTTTAATATTTGTCACTTTTAAAATAAATCGTTCATTTTCTCCACAAAAGATTTTGTGTTATATAAAAAAAAATATAGTTTTAATTATTAAGTGTAATTTAAAGTAATTACGAGAGTGTGATCGCCAAAATATAAGGTAACCAATTTTATTTTATTATAACTACATAGAACCAAAATCGAAGGTACTGCTTCAATAAGCAGTTAGCAACATATTCAGGGGGAGAAATAAAATCCCCCTATGTTCTTCATGATCCTAACGAGCCGGATACAGCAGCTGTTCCCGTCTTTGTAAAGCTGGAAGCTGGATTTTTCATTGATAAACCACGAAGGCGATCATTTCTCGTCTCTACAAAGACGCTTTCACGCAAGAATTCTCAAGATTCTCTCACATTATTCGTAAAAAATCACTCGTTTCCTCATTTCTTCGCAAAGAAAAGACATAGTTTTTATTCTCTCATATTCACACATCGCAGTTTTGGCGGTTCCACGATCCAAGGTTCTTCGTATTGGCGCCGTCCGGAAGGTTTGGTTTCGTCACTTTGAAGGGATAAGAAGTTTTATGTTTCGGTCGCGGTTGGACTGTGCGGTTTGGTCACTTATTGTAACTTTTACGAATTGGTTTTTTGTATCGTCGCATGTTATTTTATTTTATTTTTAGATTCGCAGTGCTTATAAGTAGATTTTTATGGTAATATTATTTAGTTCTTAATACTAAGTATCTCTTGTTATATTTAAAATTTGTATTATTTTTTCTCACGCTCAAAATGACTGATGTTGCAAAAATTATAAAGTTAAGAGGGCATACTAAAGCTTGTATTACTAGAATTCAAACATTTGTCTCAAAAAACCAAAATGTAGTTTTAGATTGCGGTCAATATATTGCACGCAAAAATGTATTAAATGAAACTTATCGCAAGTATCTCAACTTACAAGAGGAACTTGAATTAGAAGATTTTGATAAATATTGTTCAGATAGGGACATAGTTGAAGAACAGTATTATAATTTAGACTCATATTTGCACGAGAAAATCACGCAATTATCTGCAAAACCAGTTGAAACTCAACCTATTGTAACAAATGTAACACCATCTGTCAGCACAATTCAAAATGTAAAGTTGCCAGAATTAAAAATACCTTTTTTCTCGGGCGAAATATCAGAATGGCCCAGTTTTTTTTGAAGTTTTTACCAAATTAATAACAAATGATAAACAGTTATCTAATGCTCAAAAACTTATTTATCTCAAATCAGTGTTAAGGAATGAACCGTTAAAGTTAATTGACAATCTAGAAATAATTGATTCCAATTTCGAAATTGCAATAAAAAATTTATGCGATAGATTTGAAAATAAATATTTAATAGTAAACAGCCATTTGAACAGTTTATTAAATGCTCCACTCATTACAAAACCCAATGCACATGTTCTAAGGGATTTCTTAACTCAAATTAAAAGCCATCTCGCCGCCTTAGAAAACCTCAACATCTCGAATCAACTCACTGATTTAATTCTCATCAATCTCTTTACTCAAAAATTAGACTATAATACTAAAAGATCATTTGAAACCGATCGTAATATAAACAAACTCCCAAGTTTATTGGAGTTCCTTGAATTTATTGAAAGAAAATGCAAAATTCTCGAAAATCTTGCTCCTGAGTATTCCCATTCTCCGAAACAAAAACAACCTTCTCGTTTTACTTCTCTTAACACAGTTAGCAATAATTTGCAGTATAGTAGTAATAATCAGTATTTTAAATGTTTCTTATGTCAAAATAACTCTCATAAAATATACACTTGCCAGGAATTCTTAAATATGTCTGAAGATGACCGTTTTCAAACGGTCAAGGCAAAGAAAGCGTGTCTCAACTGCTTGGCTAGTGGTCATTCAGCAAGCTCATGTACCTCTTCGTCGAATTGCGCCAAATGTAACAGGAGACATCACACATTGCTCCATTTCTCTAACGCTTCTAATCATAACTCAAATAGTTCTCGGTTCATTTCAAGAACAAATCAAGATTCTTGTAGTCTACCCACTAGAAACACTCACTTCCAAAATACTCGTCACTCTCAAGACTCACAAGGAAATCGTAATTCTCAAAATACTCGCCAGACTCACAATATACATGATACTTCAAATTCTCGTACTCACTCTAATGTATCTCGTGATCCCAATACTCAAGGCGAAACTTCAAGTTCTCCTGCAATCCCACGAATAGCAAATCAATGTCAGTCTAATGATGTCTACCGAGCATCATCTCTCTCTGCACTCTCAGGCAAAAAGGAGGTTCTACTCCAAACAGCATGTGTTACAATTTATGATTCTCATAATAATCCCGTTAAGGTTCGCTGCCTTACAGACTCAGCTAGTCAGCTTTCGTTTATCACTGAGAAATTAGCAAGTCGCTTGAAATGTATTCCTTACACAAAAAGTCTTCACATTTCTGGGATATCCGAAATCTGTTCGACGTCGAATAAAATGGTGGATTTAAATATTTTCTCAAATGTCAATCCCACAAAACATTTTACACTCTCTTGTGCGATTCTCCCAACCATCACTTGTAAGCACCCTCAAATTACATTGGATTTTAATGCCCTCAAAATTCCACCAAACATTCACCTGGCTGATCCAGAATTTTGTACTCCTGCCGAAGTTCAAATGTTGCTTGGAGCAGATGTTTATTTCGACTTACTCACTTATGGGTTAATAAAATTAGGCCCTAATCTTCCTACCTTAACAAATACTCATCTCGGATATCTTGTAGGTGGAAATGTACCTCAATCCTCTGGGTTAATTGACTCATATTCCATACTTAACATTCAAGAAAATACTCAACCTCGAAATGAAGTATCCTTGTTCGTTCAAGCTCAAAATACCGATTCACTCGTACGGTCGTTTTGGGAAGTAGAAGAAATCTCGTCTTCTACTTGTACTCCAAAAATCCTAACTCCTTCGGAGCAACAGGCCGAAGACATTTTTAAATCGTCACTTAAAACATTATCATCTGGTAGATTCCAAGTAGATCTCCCTTTCAAATCTCCCAACGAATATAAAAAATTGGGCGAATCGTTTTTCCTCGCAAAGAAGCGATTCCTAAACCTCGAACAGAAACTGATCAAGTCAGATCAATTATATGTACAGTATAAACAATTTATTCATGAATATATTGCACTTGGACATTGCAGATATGTGCCTCTCTCCACTCGAAATATTCACTCTGATTTAAAATATTTTATTCCTCACCATTGCGTTTTAAAGGATAGCGTAACAAATAAGTTGCGTGTCGTCTTTGATGGCAGTATGAAAACTACCTCAAATCTAAGTCTTAATGACATAATGCTTCCTGGTTATACGGTACAACGCGAATTATTCGATATTTTGATAAATTTTAGATTATTTAAATACTGTATTGTAGCAGATCTACGTCATATGTACAGACAAATTCGAGTAAATCCCGAACAGGTTTTTCTGTTGAACATTTTGTGGCGTGATTCACCTCAAGAGGATTTGAAATGTCTTCAACTCGAAACTATCACTTATGGATTAAATAACTCCGGGTTTCTTAGCACTAGATGTCTTAAGGAATTAGCTCAAAACAATTCCGACAAATTTCCTTTGGCTAGTGAAGCTCTTTTAAATTGCTGTTATATCGATGATGTGCTTTATGGCTGTAACGATTTCGAAACACTCTTCGAAATTCATCGTCAATTAACGGAATGTTTAAACCTCGCTTGCTTCTCGCTTCATAAATGGTGTGCAAACTCACCTGAATTTCTCGCAGGTATTTCTCATATCTCTAATGAAGCTAGTTATGTAATCAATCCTGAAAATCACACGAACAAAAATTCTCGGCTATGTTGGAATTTTCACTCCGATCATTTTTCAGTTCTTGTGCCAAAGGTTACCGTTAAGGATACATATACAAAAAGAGAAGTTCTCTCTTTAATCGCTTCCATTTATGACCCTATAGGATTGATTAACCCTTTAGTGGTATCTGCCAAATTAATTATGAGAAAGATTTGGTTAGAAAGGTCGAATTGGGATGACCCTCTCAGTCCAAAATTGCTTACCGAATGGAATCTATTTTTACAAACACTTCCTCACATCTCCAATCTCAAGATTCCTAGGTTGCTGCAAAATTCTAGCAATGTAACAAGTACTCAAATACATGGGTTTTCGGATGCAAGTCTTAGCGCGTATGGTGCTTGTGTTTATTTAAGAACGTCACATGAAAATGGCTTTATATCTTGCAATCTAATCTCCTCAAAGAGTCGTGTTAGTCCTGTAAAAGTTGTGACTCTTCCTCGATTAGAACTTCTAGGAGCATTATTACTCTCTAATCTTGTTACGAAGATTCTTTCTGTCTTGATTCCATCCCAATCTCAGATAAATTCTGTCAATTTATGGACAGATTCAGAAATCGTCCTCGCATGGATTAAATCACACCCTTCTCGTTGGTCTACCTTTGTATCCAATAGAGTAACTCAAATTCAAGAACTCACTTCCAACCATACATGGAGACATGTACGATCGAAAGACAATCCCGCGGATATATTATCTCGTGGTGCTACACCCTTGCAGTTGCTTGATTGTGATTTTTGGTTTAATGGTCCTCAATTTTTGTCAGATCCACACTTTGATTTCAACCTCTTTGTATCTAATGGTCCTTCGAGTATTAATGTTGATGAACTGCCTGAACTCAAAAGGGTTACTCATCTGATCAGAAAACCAGATTCACAAGTATATGATGCCCTCTGCAAATTTTCATGTTTCACTCGACTTCAGAGAGTTTTTGCATACTGCCTTCGTTTTATTCACAATGTAAGAGCTAAGTCTCATAGACGTACAGGTCCTCTCACTCCACATGAACTCTCTAGTTCTGAGTTAATGATCATCAAATTGACCCAGTCACATTTCTTCAGTTCGGAAATCCAATTTTTAATGGATAATCGTCTGCTTAAAGATAAGTCTATTTGTAAATTGAATCCCTTTCTAGATTCGTCTCAAATGATACGAGTAGGCGGTCGTCTTCTCCTTTCAGATGTTCCTTATGATCAGAAATTTCCTCTACTGTTACCCTCAAAATCACATATTGTCAATTTATTACTTACCCGAGAACATCGAAGACTTCTACATTCAGGCCCTCAAAATACACTGTCTAATGTTAGATTGAAATTCTGGCCTCTTGATGGTCTTCGACAAATCAAACGTATAATACAAAATTGTCTCACTTGTTACCGTTTTAACGCACAAGTCGCGTCTCAAATCATGGCTAATCTCCCGAGGGAAAGAGTTCAAATTGCACGTCCATTTATAAATGTTGGAGTTGATTTTGGTGGTCCGTTTCCCATCAAGACCTCTAAACTCAAGAGAGCTCCCCTTACTAAGGCCTATATGGCAGTGTTTGTATGTTTAGCTACTCGCGCCGTGCATGTGGAATTAATTTCCAGTCTTTCTACTGAAGCGTTCTTATTGACTCTGAAAAGGTTTATCGCCCGAAGGGGTAATCCGAATATCATTTTCAGCGATAATGGCACAAACTTTCTAGGTGCGAAAAACCAATTGAAAGAACTTTATGAGTTGCTTCTTAAAGGTGATACCTCTGAATCTATTCGCTCTTTCGCTACTTCGTGTCAAATTCAATGGAAGTTTATCCCTCCACGCTCACCACACCACGGTGGTATTTGGGAAGCTGCCATAAAGAGCTTCAAATACCATCTCGTAAGAATAATGGGTAACTCCAATTTTACTTTCGAAGAACTATCCACTGTACTTTCGCAGATCGAGGCAGTGCTCAATTCACGCCCTATCTGTGCGCTCTCAGATGACCCTTCCGATTTTTCCTTTCTTACTCCCGGACACTTCCTTATTGGATCTAATTTAATGTCTTATCCTGAATCAGATCTTTCTGATATTCAAGAAAATAAATTGTCTTTGTGGAATAAATGCACAAGAATTCAGCAGCATATGTGGAAGGTTTGGACCCGCGATTATCTTAATAGGCTGCAAAATAGACCTAAATGGTTCACTCCTCAGGTAGGCATAAAGCCTGGTGATCTCGTCTTGCTTAAGGACGAAAACTCGCCTCCTCTCAAATGGCCTATAGCACGGGTAGTTGAGACATATCCGGGAAAGGACAACAAGGTAAGAGTTGTTAAGGTCAGAACTCCTGAAGGCTTATATGTTCGCTCTATTGCTAAACTGTGTCCTCTTCCTATGACTCACCTTCAAGAATATTAATAGTTTGTTAGTTTTAGTTATACCTTTCTTCAAATTGTACATAAACATTTTTTTTTTTTCTTTTTGATGCGTTCACATCAAGGGGGGGACTATGTTGCATATCGCAACCTAAAAAAATTCATAGGTCGAATTGCCGATAATGCAAGACAGATGCTGTTTCTATTTGCTGCACATAATTGCGAGAAATTCCCTTCTTAACCTTTTATGACGTCGACAACAGTCATTCTATAATTTCTGACATTACTCTAATATTTGTAAATTTTAATAACTCTCTAATATTTGTCACTTTTAAAATAAATCGTTCATTTTCTCCACAAAAGATTTTGTGTTATATAAAAAAAAATATAGTTTTAATTATTAAGTGTAATTTAAAGTAATTACGAGAGTGTGATCGCCAAAATATAAGGTAACCAATTTTATTTTATTATAACTACATAGAACCAAAATCGAAGGTACTGCTTCAATAAGCAGTTAGCAACATATTCAGGGGGAGAAATAAAATCCCCCTATGTTCTGCAACAAGGAAATTCGAAATAAAAACAAACCACTCACGAAACTTTATATTTATTGTAATATAAATATATTCTATGAAGTACAATAGATATCTCCATATATTTCATTCAACATTATTTAAGACCAAAAACATTTTTATAAGTAATACAAAAGCTCTATATTTCAGTTCGATTTAAGCACATTAGACCTTTTTAGCACACATGAATACAGGCACAACTTTAATTAGGAAACTATAAATGTCTACAGGGTGTACCATGCGTCTTTACCTTCAGGATGGCACACCCCGTATACATTTTGGACCGATCAGGTAGATGGAAATATTTTATATTCAATAAATACAAACCAAATGGAATAAAAATAGCTGCAAGAAATTTTATTTACAGGATTTATCTTCTTGGCTTCATAATATAACTAAGAAATAATAAGTACTTCAAGTCATACATTTAACAGCTCTTATAGTACTTACAGAACATAACATGCGTGATATAATAAAATAAAGTGAAATACGATCACTTGGGATTCCCGGATTTTATCTCAGGCTAGGCAATCGATCAGGTGTTTGTAAAAAAATGTATAGGTATCAAGTCTGCACAACCTGAGTAAAATAAGCACCATTCACAAATCGTAATAGATAACGAACCCAGTCCGGAAATTAAAATCAGGATTATTTAATGTATATAGTGAAGCCATTTTTGAAAAAGCATTACTATCTCAAAGTGAAGGAATAATAATTAACGGAAGATCTATTAACAACATAAGATATGCAGATGACACCGTGATTATGGCAAGCTCCGCTGAACAACTCCAATTACTACTAAACAATACAAACGCTTTTTGTGAAAAATATGGACTAAAAATGAATAGAAAAAAGACCAAATATATGATAATAACAAAGAATACAAATATACCAACAAACATACATTTGGGAAATGTACCGATAGAAAGGGTTGATAAATACAAATACCTAGGAACCTGGATTTCAGACTAATGATCAAACAACCGAAATAAGAGCTAGGACAGAAATAGCAAGAAATGCGTTTGTAAAAATGAAAACAATTCTCTGCAACAAAGACCTTAGATTAGAGTTGAGAGTAAGAGCACTGAGATGCTACGTGTTTTCGATATTGCAATATGGACTTGAAAGCTGGACTTTGAAGCAACAGGTTACAATATCTGGGACACTTAATGAGAGGACAGCTATATGAACTGCTAAGGCTGAAAATACGGGGAAAGATAAGAGGAGGAAGGAGTATAGGAAGAAGGAGATTGGATAGTTATATGTCGTACATGGGCCAGAGTGTCAGAAAAAGTACCATAGTAGAGAAAGTAGAAAAAGAACAGCCCAATTTTTACATTAAAAAATATTGAAGATGGCTTTTATTCTACACATCATCGTTGAAGGGCACCTAATTATCTTTGGGGTAGAGCATATTCCGGGAATTTTGTCAGAAACATCACAGGGAAAGTTTTAAATGATGTTTGTTTGATGAATGTTTTAAAAAAATTGAAAATGCAATTGACAGATGTCGACGCCATCTTTGTGAACGTGGCTTGCGACATAGAGCGGAAGTGGTATTATAAAGAATCCGCAAAAGTATTTCAGGTATAACTGGTAAATGGAATTGTTTGAGTACTTTTATGAGAAAATTACCTCAGCAGAGGTAAAAAAGGCTGACTAGTGGTTGCTGGAAGACAAAATAAATTTATTTTTATTGTAGAGGTTTTTACTGCCCGTGTTTTGTAGTCATAGATTGTTTTCCGTGCTTCTAGATCGTAGAACGGAATTATTTATTCCTGAACTTTCATCTAAGAATGCAGCAAGGTTATCAAACTCGATAAACAACGGTTCTGGCTGTCTTTTGCCTGCTGAAAGTTAGTGAAAGACAAGTCTGAACGTTGTCCCATCTATGTTTGTCACCAATAGCCTTAGAAGTCTGGAAAACAATGTATAATTCTTTTTATTGGTTAGAAAAGAAAATCTTTATTGTGCAAGCTGTCTTCACTTAATTAAATTAAAATCTTATTTTGACTTGAATAGCAAAATGCAAAGTTATCGATAGAAAATTGTAGAAAAATGGTTTTTTTGGCTGGTTTGTATTTGTCTATTGTTCATTTGTGCTATTGTTTTCAATACATAAAAAAAATAAATTGAGTACATTACTAAAAACTAAAAAATACAGTAAGCCGCAAAATCGAGCAGCCTTGAAACAATAAATTAAAAATAAAGAACAGTAGAATTATATAAAAAAGTGTATACAGCATATTAAATTCTTATCTAGACATAACGTGTATAAAATAGATTTGACTTCTTATTATTTTCAAATCATTTCTAGATGTGTATAACATATAATAATAAATAATTTACAGGTAAACCGTGTGTAATAAAGTGAGGAATTATTCAAAACTCACGCTAAAACATTGTGAATACAAACACTCGAGTAAAAATTGACAATTTTAAGTAAAAGTTCACATGTTTTATTTTATACCATTTTTGTTAAAAATTAACCACAATAATGAATAAATACTACATAAGTTATAATATAATATCCGAGTACTTCTCGGGTAAAAGTTTTAGTTTAAAAAGCAATAATATCGTAAAAAATGTATAAGACACTGTAATAAGCATATTCATTAATAAGGAGGTACTTCTTAGGCTTATATATTTGTTGAGTTGTCCTTTTGAGTACTTTCGAAGAACATGGCATCCTGAAAAAGAATAAAATTTGTTAAAAAGAATATTTAAAAGTAATAGAACTATTTTTGAAGTGGCACGTTGTCACCGCTACGCAAATTGGTCGCACAGCTCGACGGATCGTGACGTATGAGGTGTCGTTGGAGCGTGTGATACGTTAAATGAAAGGGGAGGCAAGAACGAATATAGTAACATAGCAAAAACAAAAATAAGGCGACTACCAAAAGGGCACTACACAGTATCTTCGTTATTAATGAACGTATAATTACATACGAGATATCAGATGTCACTATGGACGAAAATAGATTTACTATAAAACAGTATGTGTATATACAAACTGCTTTCTTTTTTCTTTATATTCGTTTCGATGATGTTCTTCTTTGGTTGATATCCATTTATCTCTTGCTTGGTTTTTCTGTTTGATTTTGATTTCGCATTCTGCATCAAACCACTCTTTCCTTCTTTTTATTTTCCTCTGTCCTAGCACCTCTTTAACTGAGTTTAAAATGGATTTATATTTTTATTTTTTTCCATATGTCCTCTGTATTATTTGCTTCTGTTAGATTTTCCTTTAGGGTTGTCTCATATTGTTCTCTTAGTTCCTGTACTTTTAACTTCTCCAGATTCCATCTTCTTTTGTTGTATATAACAATAATGTTAATATACAAACGCTAAATATTGCAGTTAATACAGAACAATATCACTATTCAGTCATATTCTCAAATTATTCTTGAAAAGAATACATGGTCGTATAAATAAAAAACTGGAAGAAGGAACAGGATAGATGCTAGTCAATTTGGGTTTAGAAACGGACTAGGAACCAGAGAAGCGTTATTTGCTTTCAATGTGTTAGCTCAAAGATGCATCGATATAAATGTTGATGTGCATGTTTGTTACACTGATTTTTAAAAAGCATTTGACAAAGAAAGACATGAAAAATCAGTCCAAATTCTAAAGACAAAAAACATAGACCATAGGGACGTACGAATAATAACAAACCTCTACTTGAATCAAAGAGCACAAATCGTAATAGATAACGAACCCAGTACAGAAATTGAAATCACTAGAGGAGTTAGGCAGGGATGTATTATGTCCCCATTACTATTTAATGTATATAGTGAAGCCATTTTTGAAGAAGCATTACTATCTCAAAGTGAAGGAATAATTTTTGTCTAAAACAAGTCATAGAGAAGAGATCTGCTAGACATCTGGAAACCCATCTTACATTTGTGGACCTACAAAAAGCATATGATACAGTCCCAGTATCGAGACTGTGGCAGGTATTAGAACAAACGAACATCAATCACAACTATATAACTGAACTTAAAGAACTGTATGAAAATTCACAATCAAGAATTAAGATAGGTAAAAAACTCACAGATGCCTTCATAGTGAATAAGGGACTACGTCAGGGATGTCCTATCTCTCCTACACTATTCAAAATATATGTAGCAGCGGCACTTAAGAACTGGAAAAGGAAAATACACGGAATGGGTATAGAGATAGATGACAGATATCTGTTTACTCTTCAGTTTGCAGATGATCAGGTCATAGTGGCCAATGACAAAGACGACATGCAATATATGGTTAGAAAGCTGATAGAAGAGTATGAGGAATGGGACTTGACAGTTAACGTAAATAAAACGAAATATCTATGTGTAGGCTCTCAGAGCGAAAATTTGGAGTTGGACAACGGTCAAGAAATTCTGCAATGTCAAGAATATGAATATTTAGGTATCACATTCGACAATACCGGAACAGATGTGAAAGAGATAGAAAAACGAATAGTTACAGCTAAAAAGATAATAGGATGTCTGAATGGCATCTTGTGGAGCAAGGAGATAACAAAAAGGAGAAAATTTAATATATACGAGACAATGGTTAAGAGCAGCCTATTGTATGGAGCGGAAACATGGAGAATTCCAGACAGACAAAAAAGAAGGTAGAGGCAGTCGAAATGGACGCGATAAGAAGATCTATGCGAGTCTCACGAAGAGAAAGAATGAGGAATGACCATATAAAACAACGAATGGGAATAGAAGGTACGATAATTCAGGATATCGAAAAGAAACAACTTACCTGGTACGGACACGTAGAGCGAATGCAAAATACTAGATGGCCCAAAAAAATACTGAACTGGACCCCAATAGGGAATAGAAAGCGAGGAAGACCCAAACTAGAGTGGCAGCAAAACATAAAAAAGTCAATGAGCGAACGGAATCTATCAACGGAAGATTGCCACGATAGAAGAGGATGGAAGTTAGGTGTCGAACAACGGAGAAGGACGTTCTAAACCGGCATATATATATATATATATATATATAATATATATAGTATATATATATATATATGTATATATATATATATATAATTATATATTATATATATATATATATATATAATATATTATGTGAAGGAATAATAATTAACGGAAGATCTATTAACAACAAACAACATAAGATATGCAGACACGACACCGTGATTATGGCAAACTCTGCTGAACAACTCCAATTATTGCTAAACAAAACAAACAGTTTCTGTGAAAAACATGGACTAAAAATGAATATAAAAAGACCAAATACAGTTATTGAGGTCCATAAAACTCCAAAAACCTAAATGATGAACCCATCAATTAATGATCAATTTGCCAGAGAAAAATAAGTGCTGACCACAGCCTTTAAGTCCATAAAACAACTTACCATTACAATAATTATAATAGTTTTTAAAATACTCACAATTAAGAAACATGCGCCCAACATGACAGCTTTCATACGGACATCCAAATCCATGGGGAAAGTTATACCAAAATAGTCACTATCCGTGAACATCTCCCTCATCAATCCAGACCACTGCTTGGAAATTTTCCCAACTTGCACAGCACCGTCTCCCGACATTATCTTGAACTCCACGTCTCCACAAATGCTCCAGGTGCAACATGGTCCTTCGATTCTTAAAACGGTGTCTCCACTAGCGTTCTTTATTGCGAAAGTGGGACAGAAAATGCTCCATTCTTGTTCAACGGTACCGACAATTGTGCCAGGCGGTGAAGATACTTCCATGCTCTAAAAATAAACACTATGACTATAAAAAGATTCAATAACTTTATAGACCTCACACCTATTACTTTATTTTGTCACTATTTATTTATTTTTATAATATTTTATTATCAGTTAATTCATTATGATTTAATTTAAGAATTGGGCCGAAAAAGTTTTGATTTAACTAATCTTTTTAGATATTTTTGGAAATTATTATACCTCTTTTTTCTATGGATCTAAAATCCATCGGAGTTAAAGCATGGAGAAGAGTTGTCAGAGACAGAGGCGAATGGAAGATTGTTCTGAAGAAGGCTTTGGCTCATAATGAGCTGTGATGCCACTGGTAATGATGATACCTCCTTTTTTATTTCTTTATTCATAGCAATTGAAAGTAGAGGGGGAAAATGGTTTGGGTACTTACTTGTAAGCAACATGGAAAGCAGCAGGAATCGCAGGCCAACGGTCTATGGAGATGTATAACTTCGTTCCTGTAATTATCCAGAATTTTCATATCGAAGGGTCTGATGGGACCACAACAATTCCTTGTTAAGCAATCTGAGTCTTCAGCTGCATAGTAAACCTTTTGACCTAAACTATTTTTTACTGTATACTTATTTTGGGTCTCAAAGCCAGTCAAAGCTAAAATAAAGACGTGTTTACATGCTGTGGTGTATTTTTCTTATTCTTGATGAATATTGTGCTTACCTTCAAGAATTTCAACCTTTTGTTGTACTAAAAGTTGGTCAATCATAGTAAGATATTCCAAGCCTGGCGGACAGTTGGGAATGCCTTGCGGCATATTCATCCAGCCACCTGAAAACAAAAAAAAATCAAATAATGCTACATTTACAATAAAACATACTACAGTGTGTAAAATAAGGAATGTAACTTGGGAGTATTTCTATTTCTAATCGATTTGAAAGTTATTCTGAGTAGTACATAAATACCAGGCTGAATAATTTTATTTTAATGCTTATATTCGCACGTTTATGACTGTAATTTTCAATTATAGAAAGAATGTGATGCTTGTACGTAAATAGAACGTTACAAAAAAGTATGCGTTACTCTAGTCGTTCAATAACAGAGCTAACTACTTTTGCAAAAGGTCTGGAGAGAGGAAAAGTTACCATAAATAAATTAACAGCAACAATTATAAACATTGACATTAAGTGTGGGACCAATGTTAACCTTTGGGTAGTGGCGACATTGTGTGAGGGACCGGGTACTGTTTTTTTGATGTTGGTATTAACCAGCCTTAAATTAATTTTTTTTTTTCAAAATAACTTAAAAAATATTAGTGATAAAAAAACTTGAACAGTACCTAAATAATATAGGTTTTGCTTTTCTGAACATTTTGGTTTTTTGTGTTTTTCTATAAGACAAAAATTGAGAGACCTGAAATATAGAATACCCCTAAAATACTGGATATATTTATATCTAGTATTTAAGTCAGTGTGGTCCAACCTCAGGCACGCGGGCCGCGTGCGGTCCGAGGCCCGTTAAACTGCGGCACCCGCAAACACATTTAAAAAATATTGCCATTGCCTTTTACCTGTTCCAAACCTGTCTTTTCCGTAATCTTAATGGTGCGTTTTCACCAAGCGCGCAAAATGTTTGCAAATGATTGCAACAGTTTGTAATAGTATATTACATAACGAGAGTTGTAAGAAGCTTATTACATGCGAGTAAAAAAGTTGCGCAGTAATTTTACAAGCATGTAATAAGCTAACAACTCAAGTTGTGTGCTATACTTTTACTACGATTATTTTCGTTTATAAAAATAAAAATTAAATTACCACTATATTTACACTGACAGATTAATAATTTTTAATCTGTCAAAATAACGTCTGTTAATTCGTTTCCATGGTAACTCGACCAACAGACTTACGAGGCTGATGTGATATTACACATTTTTATAAAACTGAAGCGTAATTTTTTTTATTACGTGCTAGTCATTACGTGTCAGTATCTGTTATGATGCATTTACTATAAAACCTAGTGTCTCCACCTCACACGCACGATCAACGAATCCCTTTAAAGTACCGACAGCCGACGGAACCGTACCAAACAATTGCAAACGTGTGCAGGGTGAATTTTGTGGCATCATTAGTTTAACACATTATTTTTAAATCTTTTTGCCTTGTATCACTTTTTCGAAAAACTAGTTTTTTCCTAGTTGGCCATAAAATTACAATTAGTTTCTACGGATACAATAATTACAAACAGTTCCATCAATAATAGTCAATAATTTGAAGAATCATTTATCGTGTGAGCAAGATTAATATTAAAAATTTTGATATTACAATGGCTTACACATTTCAGGAAATGGCAGATGTGCATTTAACTTTGGGTAAGTTGGATCAGATTATCCAGACGCCAAAAAACGACTCATTATCAAAGGACTTTCAAAGTGGGAATTTTGGCAATTTTTTGAAAGTTTTGGCAGGAATTGTGGAAAACAATTTAATAGGCCCAGTATTTCTTCCCAACAATTTTAATGGTGATAATTATTTGCAGTTTATGGCAAACGATTTACAAGAGTATTTGGAAGAAGTGAATATTGCAATAAGGTGAAATATGTGGTTTCAATAAGATGGCACTCCACATTAATGAAGTCCGGGAATATCTTTGCAGGCAGTATCCTGGTCGGTGGATTCAAAAGGGTCGTGACGCACCTATTTCTTGGCCACCCAGAAGTCCAGGTCTTAACCCCATGGACTTTTGCTTTTTGGGATTTATGAAAGAGACTGAGAGTGAAAGAATAAGTGTATTCTGTAACAATAGAGGACGAACAACAATTGAGGGTTAGAGTAATTGAAGCTGCAAATCAATTTCGTCTGAAAAAATTGATTTTTCAGCGCATTCGGTTTTCCTTATTAAAACGATACCGAATGTGTATTGAAGAAAATGGGGGTCATTTTTAACATTTATTGTAATATCATTTTTATAGAGATTATGTCGCCAAAATACACAATCTCGACAAAGATTGTTACTTTGGCCGGCCAATCACCGGTTATTAACTTCGCTGTCATTGGCCTCTCGGCGGAAGAGCGCTGCGAATTCTCAATTACTAAACGTATAAAAGAGCAGCGCACCTTCCGATCGGGACTTCAGTTGTCAGACACTTCGAGCCCTACTAGACCTTGTTGGTTAGTGGTGTTTCCTAGTAAAACTGTTGTTTCATTATTAATCCGAATATCCAAATCGTCCTTACGTCGAATTTTTAACGATTGCACCGACTTCGAAGATCAGCGACTATTTCCAATCCAGACGTCGAAGATACCTGAAGGCATCATTTGTTGTCTGTTATTAGACCACAGTATATAGAAGATATATAAGAATAGATTATAAAAATAAATCGTGGAATAAGGCAAGGAGATACATTGTCGCCGAAATTATTCATAATAGGCATTAGAATATGCCTTTAAGATGATCAATTGGGACCACAGAGGAGTAACGATAGACGGCGAAAAGCTTAACCATCTCCGTTTCACAGATGACATTGTCCTTATCACAGATAATTTAGGAGAAGCTACAGATATGTTAAACGAATTGGATTTTGCATGTTCGAAGGTGGGCCTGAGAATGAACTTGACCAAAACTAAGTTTATGACAAATTTGGTCCCCAATAACCATTTGACAATTCAAGACAAAGTGGTAGAACTGGTGGAGAAATATACGTATTTGGGTCATGAAATAAGAATCAGCAGGGATAACCAAACATGTGAGATCCAAAGACGAATTACTTTAACATGGGCAGCCTTTGGAAACTGCGAGACACACTTAGGGCCAACATACCAATCAGCCTCAAAAGAAAGTGTTTAACCAATGCGTAATTACCGGTCATGACCTATGGGGCGGAAACTATGACTTTAACCAAGACCACGGCTTCGAAACTGAGAGTGGCACAGAGACGAATGGAAGGGTCTATGCTGGGAGTGACGTTGAGGGACCGAATAAGAAACGAAGATCTGCGAAGAAGGACGAGTATTACTGATGTTGTGGAACGCATTAGCGGAACTAAAATGGAACTGGGCAGGCCATGTAGCGAGAATGCACGATTCACGATGGACGAGCAAAATTACAAATTGGAGACCAAGAGCAGACAAACGCAGTAGAGGAAGACCACCTACACTGTTGGGCCGACGACATCAGGCGTATCACTAAAAATTGGCAACAAAGAGCACAAAATCGTGAGGAATGGAGGAGTTTAAGGGAGGCATATGTCCAGCAGTGGACGTGATAAATAGAGGCTGGATGATTATACCACAGTGCACGAAAGCCGAGTATCAGCTGTAGAATCGCTCTCTGTCAGAAACATACGTTTTTTGAAATAGGAAAACAGTAGTTTTAGAACTATTACAAATTGCGTCGAACTGACACCGACGATTTATCGAACAACGACGGTGAATACGAGGAGAAATCTCGACGGAGACTTATATTCGATTTCACCGCTCCGAGCCAAGCCACGACGACGCTTCGACACTTTGAACCTTATACATTTTTCAGTAATTAGTAAACACTGGTAAAACTGATAGTGCGAAAGGTGGTGTACAAAGCGACGGGCTATTGCAGAGCCGATACAACGGGCATTTTGTGCCTCTTTCTAGGAGACAGAACGCGGCTATTCCTGATAAGAAGGAAACCGACATCTCTGCAATTTTGAGGCATATACCACGCAACAGAATTCTAACACATATTGTCATTGTAAGAAATATATTATCATTGTAAGAAAGCTTGAACTGTTAGAGAATTCTGTTTGCCGGTGTCACCTCGCTTGTTGCAGAGGCTCGATAAAGCTTCTTACATGAATAAGCCGGTATCTGTACCAACTCCTATACGAAGATGGATCATCGCAATACGAGATCATCTTCAAGAGCGGCGGTCGCTGAGCGTCCAGAAACTCCAGATAACGGAGAGGATGCTACGGCCGCACGACATGGCGCCCAACGTGGGGCGCCATGTCGTCGCAGCAAGAGTGTATCTATTAAATTATACACTCCGCTGTACGCTCTACTTAGAGGTTTCAGGCATCATAAGGTGAAATACCTCTAAGCGTGTGTCCATATTTTGGATGTGGATTTAATGTTTCTATTACTAAGTCTTGAAAAAGACTTAATAAAGGTAAGAAGGTAGGTAAACGTCGTAGAAATTAAAACACAGATGTACGAAGAAAGACTACTTACAGAGTCTTGAGGTGTGCGGTAGCAAAAGGTGGAGCAGAGCCCGACCGTTGCACTCCTAGAGCATACGTGCTCTAGATAGCGCTGTGGTCTCTCGACTGATGCCAAGATCCGAAGATTCCCATATTTAAAGATTATTTAATATTTATATGAGATTTTCGGATCTTTTGGCCAATAAGAACATGAATATAGGGCGACAATTATAGACATTTTTTGTACTTCTTAATTCATTTAAGCCATTTATTTAGTTGCACGTAATTTTTTAAAGGTTAATTAAAATGTTAATTAAAATAAAAAATTAAACTCAATAAAAACTGTTTTTTGAAAAAAGTGATAGGAGGCAAAATTTTTAAAAAAATAATGTGTTAAACTAATGATGTCACAAAATTCATTTGATTTGAACGTACTCAAAAGTTTGGGCTGATTTAGGGTTGCACGCCCCCTTAAAATTTTTCTGTGCGTTTAGATTTTGATGTTTCTTTCGTATGAAAAATGCTTTCAGAACAAGAAAGTAACGTGTCCATTTTTATTACAACATGTCGAGTAGTTTAGGAGCTAATGCAAAAAAACAATTTATATTTTGTAACTTCAAAGGGCTGTAACTTTTTTTGTGTAGACTTTTGTACTAAGGTAAGTTGAATTCAATCAATTTATTTTTGTCCCCGGAATGCGTGATTTAATTTATGACATACCTTTTTTGAAACACCCTGTATAATAGTAATATAAATATGGAGAAAGAATTCGTAGCACAACGGTAAGTACGTAACATTTATTACATATTTATTTGTGTTTGATATTTTATCATAAATATTTTAATGAAGCATTAATTTTATTATAAATATTTTAACGAACATTAAATTAGTGAAATTTGATAATGATGTCGTAGAAATGTTTGTGATTTGATCCAACATTAATTGATGTGAATACGAAGACGAAGAGAGAAGAAACAATTATTGCGCATAGACTGTTAATATTCTTTTGTCGCTTCGTCAAGCGTGTTTTACGTAATCCGGCAATTATAGCAATAGTTATAGACAATAAATTGTTTTTTACTAATAACTCACTGATAAGGAAATAATTAGCAGGACTTTAAGGGGTCGTTGTCAAAGAAAAATAGGCAATACATACTGTCATACTACAGTGTGCAGTGTTGATGACTGTCATGAAACTAAATAGCTCATGAATGTAAAGTCATGACTATGACATGAGACAGTCGGCACAAGGTCTCATGGCATCGATAGAATTTAAGCACTTTAGATTAGGTTATGATAACATTGTATTACTGAAAGCAATAATAATAAAGATGTACAACAGTCTGTATTAAACAATATTACATGGCGCAGTCTTGTGGTTAATGAAGCCTGCTGCTTCCAAAATAAATGAAAACAAGAAGTCTGAATTAGAACAATATGGAGTTTAGAATACCTCAACCATTATCATTTGAAGGTAACGTGGCTGAAAACTTTTGGCGATTCAGTCATTTGAAATTTACCAGTGACCGTGGCCAGTGACAAGCCCCGAAAGGAAGACACAGTAAAAATTGCTCTACTGTTAAATTTTTTGGGAGATGAAGGACTTGATGTGTTTAACAGCTTAAAGTTAACGGATGCACAGAGAAAATCGTATGATACAGTATTGGGTTAATTAGAGAATTATTTCATCTCCAAAAAGAATATAGGGTCAAGTGGTGCAAAAATAAGACATCCGAAATTTCGGTCCAAAACAAGACATTCAATGTTTCCTAATGCAAAAAAACAATAACCTTATAAAACATACTTTACAAATTACTTCCACATATATACAATTGAAATATGTAATGAATAATAAATAAACGTAAACACAAACATCAGAAAAAACTATCGCACCTGACTGTGCATTTTTAAGAATAATGCCAAAGGTTTACGTTCCCAATAAGCGCCCCTATGACAAAAATGGCATGGAAACAGCCCTAAAGCTAATAGAGGATGGCACTTTAGTCTTAGAAGTGCAGCTACACAGTTTAAAAGTGACAAATCTGCTCGTTCGAGAAGACGTACTGGTGTACTTGGTAAAGAGGGAAGAAAAACTTCTCTAACCAAAGAAATTGAAAAAGACTTTTACGTGATAAGATAAAAATTATGACAAAATGGTGGTTTGCTCTCACTAAACCGGATATACAAGCAATAGTTCAAACCTACGTACAAGAAAACCACCTTACTACCCAGTTTAAGGAAGGAAAGCCTGGCAAAGAGTGGTTTAAAAATGTTTGCAAGCGTAATAGACTAAGTCAAAAAAAGCTTGAGCGACTGGAAAGATGTAGAAGGTCAGTCACAAGTGATCCATTCAGCATCTTTGGCTTTTACGATCGCCTGAATACTTGCATATCTGATTTGAAATTGCAAGACAAGCCCGGTCATATCTGGAATTTAGACGAGACCAGTTTTTCTTCCGATCCAACCAGAATAAAAGGCGTTGCTGGTATTGGTCAGAAAATTCACCGGAACATAGAGGGGTCAGAAAAGGAAAATACCACCGCAATTGCCTGCATTTCAGGAAGTCGTACTTTGTTGCCTCCTCTAATAATTTTTCAAGGCAAAATTTATGGAGCAGTTGGGAAGGTAAGACGTCAACCTTTTGCTAAAATATAGTTAGTAATAAAAATATGTTTTTTAGGTAAGGCCGATTGACCGAACACATGCTACGCAGCCTCTGAAAAGGGATGGATGACTAGTCAGATTTTTCAACAGTGGTCCCAATAGTTTTGCGCACTGGTTCATGAACGCCCACTTCTTATCATACTGGATGGATATGTTACCCATTTGAATAAATCGACGATAGAATTGGCTGTGAAAGAAAATATAACTTTATTGAAACTCCCTACTCATACAACTGACTTGCTGCAAACTGCTTGACAGATGTTGCTCTGGTCCATTGAAATTGAAATGGAATGAAGCTTTGATTAACTGGCAAAGACTTGAACAGAGAAAACCATTTAGAAGCGAATTTAGTGATTTGATTTATAGCATTTGGAATGAAGGTTTATCTGCAGAAATTATTAAATCTTCTTTTGAAAAAGTTGGGATATTTCCATGCTATAAGAACAGATATCCAGCAGAACGCTTAGATCCTGCAAAGCTACTTAGATTTAAAGAACATGGGCTGTTTAAAAATCCACTTGACATTTTTGAAGACTTAAAACAGTTTATTGAGTCTGTTTCAGATCAATCTAACAGTGCTTCTCCCAAGCCATCTTACTCCTTTGAATTATTACTACTAGAGAAAACCGAAACATAACAGCAAGAAGAAGAAAGATAGACTCTATGGCAAAAGTCCTAACAACAGAAGAGTGCTTAAAGGAAATACAGGAGAAAACAAAATAATAAAGGTAAAGGTGAGAAATCTACAAAATCACGAAAGAAACAAAAGGCGAATAAATCCTTGCAGTAAAAGCAGCATTGACGAACAGCAAGTTTACCAAGATGAAAGCGATGTAGAGGATTTGACTCTAGAAGATATTATTGAAGATCACTGTGATGACGGGCCTTCAGAAAATGGAGAATCAAACTTGAAATTACGGAAGCATCTGAACCAAATTTAATACTAAGAAGACGCAAGTTTACTACGTGGCACAAATTCTTAAAATTTTTAAGAGCGATGTAGAAGTACAATATCTGAGGCGCAAAGGATTTAAATTTATTTTTCCAGCCATTGAGGTAAAGTACTTCATCGACAAAAGTGACATAGAAACGAAACTGCCCCTGCCAGAAATAGAAAGTACGACCTGTCGTATCTCTCAGCAATATTGGTTTCCTATCGACTTTGAAAAGTGCAGTAGTAGCAAAAAAAAAAAAAAAAAAAGTAGCAAATATGTAGTACAAAGTACCTAGAATAATAATGTTTTTTACTTTAGTTCTTTAAATCCTAATAAAAATCTTTTTTACCTCGTTTTTGAATTAGGTATGGTTTATTTAACTTGTTTTCTTTTTAGTTCAATAGCAACATATTTGTGTATTTAGTTATGTGAGTTTTCTCTAAAAATATTCTTACAATTTAAAACCTAACTGTTATTTGATTTAGTAAACGCTTAGAACCCTTCCATGTATATGGTTTTTATTCCCCAGTGGCTCATTATTTGCACACTCATATAAAATAACTAAAAGCGCAGAAAATAGTGTCTTATTTTTAACCTCTCACTGTCTCATATTTAGCATAAATAGTGGTTAAAAACGAGACACCGTTTTTAAAAAATTACGCTCTTTATTATAAACAGTATCAATTTTTTTACCTTGAGGATACTACATGCCTTTCTCTATACAGGACAATATGACAAAGCCTTAAAATCGGGGTTTTTGGTTACGAAAAATTCAAAGATTTAAAAATCGTCGCGTTTTTGCACCACTTGACCCTAATAATAATAAACAATCAGTACAAATCTAGTTCTAATTAAATGTAAATATTTTAAGTGTTATTTACTATCTTTAATGGAAATAAAGCACAATTTCAGTTAAAAATCCCTTTATTTCGACGTATTTTCCGAAGTGGAAATTGAAAGGTCAAAATAAATGTATTTTCAACTGCAATTGTGATGGCAAATAATATAAAATCCCACAAGAAAATAATTTAGGAACCATATCGTAAGAGTTTTGCGTGTTAAGGGAATATTTTCAGTTCCAAGCTGTTACAGGCTCAAGTTTTAGACTTCAGCTAAGCTAATAAATATTAAAGACAAACTGAAGCTTTTTTAGGCATTCTTAAGAGCACTATGTAACAAAGAAAGAAGTTATAAAAATATATAACACGTGTTTACCTTTGTTCTTCTTCTGTGTAAAACTTAAAATATCCCTTGGCCTTCGGAGATTTCTTCTTGAAAAGTTTTTTGAATCGCTTGAACACTGTTAGGGGTTTGAATTTAAACACTGTCTTAAGCTCGGGCATTGTCACTCACACTGAACGATACAGTCCAAACTTGGAACGGCTTTTATCAATATTTATAAGAAACAAACACCGGTTATCAGGAATGTCCCAATATTTATGAGAATGTATCATTGACACTTAAGATGTTAAATCTAAACTATAATTAACAGTTTTTAATAACTTTTTGGTATCTCTATCAGGAATAAAACATATTTTCTATTATATCTCGAACAAACACATTCTTTATCTTCTCAGGGAATAAGCTGTTATTATGTGGTGTTTGTTTAATGCCGCCAGTGGCGTTTTATATTGAATTTGTATAAATTTAGTTTCATTCTGAACTTATAACCCAGTCTGGTTATGAAAAATTTTTATATATTTTTCAAGCTACAGACTTGTGCGTACAACCATAAGATAGCTGGTAAAAAAACTCACAATAAAAAACCTATGACCAATAGGAACAAAGTTAGGGACTATTAAAAAAAATCATATCTCCATTGTTTATAAACATTAAGAAGTGAAATTTGCACAAATTTTGAATAAAAATTAAAACTTTGTATTGAAACTTATAGCTATAAAATCATCCAATTTTTCGAAACTTACAGCCTTTCGAAACGAAGGTACTTTTGAAAGATCGACATAGCAAAGTGGAGGGAAAACTGATTCAGCTCCGTTTTTTTTTTCGAGATCGGAACTTCAAATTGAAACATGGAAAAATTGACATTATCTCGGCTTCCATTGCAGCTAGAAGCCTCTTTATTTTAATCTGGGGTAGCTCGTCGAAATATGAATAACCACATAGTTTTCACTGGCCGGGAAATATTTGAAACCTCGAAAAAATTGAATCCATTTGAAATTCCCCATAAAAACTTTCTTTTTTTTAATCTGACAGGAATAGTCTGTCACAGTATTAATAATGATGACATAATTTTCATCCTCTCCCCCGGAAATCTCGGAAAATCAACATATATTTTTTTCAGTTTTCTAGAATTTCCACTCAAATATAGAAGAGAATATCTTAGTCAAAAATTTCTGATTAATATTCGCCATAGAAACCTCTCTCTTTACTGCAGTATTAGCAAACTTAATAATGCAAATTTAACAAATAAATATTGGATCCACAAAAATTCTCCTCCACTTTGTGACGCTTTTAGAAATAACCAACTCATACACATATGATAATTTAAACCTTGAAGAATTTTACGCTTTTTTGCAAACTATTACGGTAATTAAACCAAAGTACCATGTAAATACTGCAATCAGCTACAATATTTTAAGGAATTTATTAAAAAAACTGGTCAGCATCAACAGTTATTTATACAGATGCATCAGTCTTCTCTTGGCACTGGATGAGCTTTTTATATTCCTTCAAAAAGTACAGAAAACATGTTTACTCTGGATAATAATTTTTTAATTTTTACTGCTGAAGCCATAGCAATTTATGAAGCATTAAAGTATTTTAAAAATTCCGATGACAACTCCGCAATAATTGCATCTGATTCTTTGTCGGTTCTTATAGCCATTGAGACTATATCTTTTCCTAGCAAAAGAGACAAATATTTACATCCTTTTAATCAAAAAAGTCATTTTTGAATTACATCAGGAACAAAGAGCAGTTAGATTTTTGTGGATTAAAGCTTACATAGGGCTTGAGCATAATGAGTATGTAGATATATTAGCTAAGAAAGCCATTGATTCTGGTGTGAAAACAGATTATAAGCCCTGCATACCAGATGTATTTGTAACAATCAAGAATATTGTAAACAATCAGTGGAAACAAGAATATTATGCATATAGCCAACACTCCAAATCACAATATGCACTCATACAACCCTCCATCCCGAGTGAATTTTGGTTTAAAAATTACTCTATTCCACGTAGATACATTACATCTATTATCAGAATGAAATCAGGACATGCATGTTATCCGGCTCATCTGGCAAAACTTAAAATTGTAAATTTATGCGAAGATTGTTAAAAAGAAGCAGATTTAAACCACATTTTCTTTGAATGTACAAAATATATACAACAAACTGACGACTGACGATTAAATAAAAAATTTAATCAAACACAAAATCTTTCCACCCTATAACATTTGTTACCTTTTGTCATTAAATAACAAAACTGTATATAACTACTTAATAGAATTTATTTCGAAAAGTAACCTCAATTTGTAAGTCCAGTTAAAAAAATAGTAACCTCTGTTTTATCCCATTTGTTTTAAACCTTTCGGTCATCGTGTCCACACCGATGGACATCGATTTTCAAAGCATTTTCTTAAAACATCGATGGTTATTATCGCCCAAATCATTTTGTCCATGTGTGGGTACATGCATAAGAAAAGCATTGAATACATTGATAGCCATCTGTTAGTCGATTTGTGAAGCTATATAAAACGCAAAACAAGTTGCATTTAGCACGCTGTCGTGGTGGTGAAAACACCGGTTTGTTATTGGAACGATTTCTATTGAATAAACTTGTTTTTTCGTACAAATACCTGCTGATTTGGGTAAGTAAAGAGCATTAGTATAGTGTGTTTATATTATGTATCAAACTGTTGACTGAAAATATCTTATAAAGTAGTGTATATTTATATGTCCATGTAGATGAACAAAATGACTTAGGTATACTTATGCATATAAAAATTAGCAAGGTCGTGTTGTTTTAGATATCCATAAAATGGAAAGTTTACCGTCAACTAGTAAAGAAAAGAGATGGTCACGACCCTTGACTAAGGATGAACTTCTGGATTTACTCATGAAAGACAATGACGAGAAATATTACGTTTGTCAGATGCTGATGACGCCAACAGTATTGCGGATCTAAATGACGTTTTCTCAGAATTTGGCGATGATATCCAAGATATTGAGGAAACTATTTTTGACGGATGGATCCAAGAACAGAAGTCAACAGAAAGAGGTGAGTTAGAAAATCTAGAATATCCCAATGAAGTGACTGCAGAACAACCAATGTCTGGGGACATGAAAACCAAAGAAAATTCCAACCAAACCACCAGTGGCGTGCCGTGACATTAGAAGAAAGGGATGCAAATTAAAGGAAATGATAAAAAGACTTACTAACCTTTTTACTTGTAGTGCAGCTCTATTCTTCTATCAACCTTGGCAAACTCGTTTATCACAGACTCATAAAAACTGGGATTTTCAGACATTTCTTTAATAAGTTCTTTTTCAATTGATAAAATTGCTAAGTTAGCTAGCCTCTCCTCACTTGTGGAATTTCTGACAAAGTTTTTAATACGCTTTAGTACAGAAAAACTTCGTTCTACAGACGCACTTGTGGCAGGTATTGTCATCACTAAGTCACATAATTTTGAAACCTCACTATATGCTTCATCCAGTTCAGTTTGTTTAAGAAATGTCAGCATTTTAGAACTAGTATCAGTTTGTATAGAGTGTTGAGAAGCATACAAAACGCACAGTTGGGAATGCAGGGAAAGAAGGTCAAAAAAGTTTGCATAATGTTTTTTTAGACAACTAAAAGCCTCATCCGGGAAACTACAGTCGGCATATTTATTGAAGTTGCATAACTCCACAAATCTTAACTCACAAAGGTTTTTAAATCTTTCTTTAAGCTGCTGGGAAATATTATCTATTATTTCACAAAAAAGTCGATTATAAGATATTTTTGTGTCGCCTACATCGTCAATTCTAATGCGTTTTCTCTTGGGTTCCATCTCTTCTAGATCGCAAGTTTTTTGCCACATGATATCAAATTGCTCCCTCTGTCTGTTGATTTGGACTTCGAATTCGTTAATTTTTTTAATACAAAATCCGATATCATTTGATTTAGTCTGCAATACATCAAATAAAATGTCTGTATAAGGAAATATTTCAGAAAATACTTGAAGCAAAAAATTAAAATCAAAATCTCGTTTGACTAATTCCAAATAACCTCTTGAGGAATTCACAGTTTCAGGGTCCCAATGGTCTTTATGCTCCAAAATGCTTTCAAATAACTCTATTAGGATTGCCGATATTGGGAAACTGTTTTTACTAACCTCCCATTGTAATTCCATCTGGTGGGAGCTGCTCGAGGGAACCTTTTCTGAAGAATGACATCTAAAGCATGTGTTCTTTTGGAAGATTTAGAAAAAAAAAGCAGCCATTCCACTCAAGGTTTGGAAAAATACCTTGCAAGTCTTATTGAGTGCGACTGATTGCGCTAGAACTAAATTTAGCCTGTGTGCAAAGCAGTGCACAAAAATTGCATTTTGAAACCTCTCCTTAACTTTGGTTTGAAGTCCTCCGAGGTGCCCAGCCATTACGGCAGCTCCATCATAACTTTGAGCGACAAGTTTGGAACCACAGTCCAGTTCCTCAACTATATTACAGACATGTCTATATATACCTTCTGCCGATCTATCTGCAGTTATATCCAAAAATCCCCAAAATCGTTCTTGTATTTCACCATTATTTTTGATGTAACGCAGAACAACCGACAATTGACTCAAATTCACGATATCTGTAGTTTCATCTAGAACAATGGAAATAAATTGTGCTTCTTTTATTTCTTCTTTGATTTTTTGCAGAACAATATCTGCCACAGACTTGATCAAATCGTTTTGTATCCTATTCGAGGTACCTCGAAATACAGTAGATTGATCTAAATGACTTTTTAATAGTTCGTCATATTCAGATAAAAAATTTGCTAAATCCACAAAATTTCCCCTATTTACAGATTCATAATTTTCATTATGCCCTCGGAAACTAAGTTCATGTTCTCCAAGGAAACATGTAATATGAATCAGTCTTTTTAATATTTCACGATTTTTTTTTACTTGCTCATTATGCATGCGGTGACTAACTTTAAGCTGATTATCTAGAGCGTGATCAATTCGGGTTTTCCCAAAAGTCTTTTCTTTTATAACTGCTTCTAAATGCGTTTTACTTAAAATGTGTCGTTTTTATAGATTTGTGCAAATTATTTAAATCTGAGTAACCCGTACTATTCCACACGTTTTTATCACTTATATTAAATAATATACACGGAAAACAAAATAATCTTGAGAGAGTTTTACAACCTGTCAACCACTTAAAGGAATCGTATATATTTTTGTTAAAATAACGTGTACATTTCGTCGACTTGGTTTGAATTTCCAGTAATGGTTTTGGCCTGCCTACAGATATAATATTACACTTTTCTTGAAAGTTAAATTTTGAAAATCCACATTTTAATAAATCGCACACAATACAACACTGTCCATTACTGTTTTCCTGACAGGATTGAGAACTTGTACACGGTTGGGGTAAATCTGAATTCATTTCGGAAAAACTACTTAAATTATTATATATACATATACGTAAAATGAAATAAAATATATACATATACGTACAATAAAATTAAAACACGTGAAACACAGCAAAAAACTACTCGAATTAATATAAATGCAAAACACGCACTGTATTACAATGTCATATGCGAACTACTCCAGTCGCCTTGCCTATGGTAAGCAAATATAATATTGCATCCAGTATTCTTAAAAATGCCGGTCCAAATCTATAAAAATTGGGCCCGGGCCCCGAGAGTCGACGTGTGCTGCCGAATTGAAGTGATGCTAGCGCGATCAGAATGGTATTGGCTGGTATTGGTTCCAGAAAATGCATCCAAAGATATATTACAATCACCGTGCGCTGTTGCCAGTAATTGCATTCGTAAAGTAATTTAATGATTTCTTGAAAAACGTATTTTATCTTTAAATATTTGAATTATTACAAATCAATTTAAAATATGATTATGTAGTTTTAATTACTGATAATAAATTTTAGATTTTAGGGGATGCAATGCATCCCTTGCATCCATGCACCGCACGCCCCTGCAAACCACTGAAAAACAAACAACTGCAAAGGAGAGACTGCTAGAGTTTTGTAAAGAGTTCAAACTCACAAATAAGAGAGATGTTTGTTGGAAAAAAAATATTACCTATCTTACCAGGCCAGTACAGTGGTTTGTTCCAGAAGAAGTACAAGTTGATGAATTACCTGCTCCTATTGAATATTTTATGAAATACATACCTGATGCTCTATTTGAGAAGATTTCAGAAATGACTAACTTATATGCCGTACAAAAAAATATTACTCGGTTTTCTCCATCAGATAAAGAAGAAATAAAGCGATTTGTAGGCATTCACATTATTATGGGAAATCTAAAATTCCCAAGAGCAAGACTGTATTGGTCCCAGCTTACAGGTATTTCAATTGTAAAAGATAATATGACATTCAATCGCTTCTCTAAGTTGCGCAATACCATTCACTTAGTAGATGTAACAGCAAGAGGTGACGAAACAGATCGCATGTGGAAAGTCCGAGAAATATATAATTCCATTAGAAATCGTTGTAGGGAACTTCAAACCGAAACAAATTTGTGCACTGACGAGCAAATTGTTCCATTCAAGGGACAGATCAATGTCAAGCAGTACCTCCCAAATAAACCGAAAAAATGGGGGATCAAATTATGGATATTGGCTGGACAATCTGGTACCATTTACGATTTCATCATATATCAAGGTGCTGAAACGGAACTGGAAGCTGGAACTGTGATGCAGCTAGTTGAGAGAATTGAAGAAACTCATCACGGTTTGTACTTTGATAATTTCTTTAGTTCTTATCACCTCTTTCAATGGTTGAACAATAAATCTATTATGGCTGTCGGAACAATTAGAATAAACCGATTTTTTGGACCAGAACTAACATCTGATAAAGATCTAAAAAAAAAATGGTAGAGGTAGTTTTTGATGTAGCGGTTAGTGAAGATGGAATTGTGATTACAAAATGGTTCGACAATAAACCAGTTTTAGTGGCTTCAAATTTTGTTGCAGCATGAAAAATGGATTTGTGCCAGAGATGGGATAAGACGTCGAAAGAGTATATAAATGTATCTAGACTGGAAGCCATATCGCTTTACAATTCCAACGTGGGTGGTGTTGATAAGTTAGATTTTTTATTGAGCGTTTACAGATCCTACAGACGATCCAGAAAATGGACTGTACGTATGATAAGACATGCTATAGATATAGCGATAGTAAATTCCTGGTTGGAATATAGAAAACAAGCTGAACTGCTAGGCGTACAACACAATAAAATTCTGGATTTGTGGGACGTTAGAATGAGTATTGGGCAACACCTCATTTTACATAAGGTACAAAATGGGATGAATTTTATAGCTATAAGTTTCAATATAAAGTTTAGATTTTCATTCAAAATTTGTGCAAATTTTACTGCTTAATGTTTATAAACAATGGAGGTATGATTTTTTTAAAAATAGTCCCTAACTTCGTTCCTATTTGTCATAGAATATTTTTTCTTTTAAATGTGAGGTTTGTACGAGCTATCCAATGGTTGTACGTAACGTACAAGTCTGTAGTTTGAAAAATATAGCAGTTATTACAATTGTTTATACATAAAAAACAATTAACCCTTTTTCAAACGTTTATTTTGTAAATAATTTCGATGAAAACGCAATATGCAATTAACTTCTGAGATAGTTTAAGTTTTAAAGATCCTATGAAATTTGCTAAATGTGTCTAGCATCATTAATAGAGCAAGTTCAATAGTTTAAATATTTAGCCTTAGGGATAAATAAATTAAATAACTTTTAAACTATTTGACCGATCGGGGGGAAATTTCACACAAATTTAAAAGACGGTAATTTCTCGATGTTCAAATGTATTAATAACATTTTATTTTGTTAATAAAAACATTAATAAAATTTATAAATTAGTGCAAAAAACTGCTTTTTTGCAAATATCTCCGTAAATTATTTATCAATTTTAATTAAAAAAAAAAACAGGAAAATAAAGACATTCTTGATATAAAAAAATGATATAAATATTGTTTATGTAAAATATAAGGGAAAAACTTATAGACAAAAATTTAAATTGTGACCAGAAATTATTGTTTAAAAAGAAACGCAAGGTAAAAATACGAGTTTTCATCTATTCGTCATCTAGTAACCCTCATCTAGGTCTTAAAAGCTTCAGATATCTGCTAAAATTTTTTCGACCTTTTTTAACCAGACTGGGCTAGTAGCAAACCCATTAGCAGAATGTAGCAAAGTCTGGTTGCCAATACTAAGAAAAAACTCAGCAACAAAAATATACCAACAATAGCTGAGTAATAGAAATCCAAAGACACCTCATCTACAATAATTGTACTCAACACATACACCACCTACAATTATACATAATATGTATACAACATACAATACATAAACAAATAATTCATAAACACACAAAATAATCAGTAAGAGCATCACCCTCAGAATTGTCACTTAAAAGCATGGCTGTATGCCTCCAAGTTCGGGGTCAAGTTAAGTTGACCGTCAATTTTTTTGAAAACAATAGCCGCCAAGCAACTTGGTTGTAAAAGATGACAATATTTCTTTAAAACGATTTCCGGAGCTTGAATCGAAATGCCAAATAACAATAATTATAAAATGGCTAAAATATGGCTCATGATAATCAATTATGGTTTAATGAAAAAACCAAAGAGACATAAATTATGGATTTATAGATTGAAAATCTCTGCTTATGGAGAAAGAAGATATTTAAGAGAAATTCGAAAACTGAAAAGATAAGGCACTAATATTTTGAAAATGATTAATTTATAAATAAGAATGTACTTACTGGTAACAATGGCATCAACTGGATGTAAGCTGAGTTGAGAATAGCCGGAAGACATATTTCGTCAATATTATGAAAAAGAGCTTATTAGAAAACTCAGCGGAAACTTTAAGATACTCGTATCAATCAGTGATCTTTCGACAAATACCTTCATATTCTACTGGGACCGTTTATTTAACACTGTCGGGAACAATAATTAATATGCAGGTCAGAACCCATAGACACGCTTTAAAACGACTAAGATATTAGATGTAGGTAGAACTCAATTGATTTATGTTGTCTTAATTGTCACTTCATGGCAATTAACCAGCGGGATTTGAAGGCTGCATTTTAGTGAAAAAAAAATGGGTCAAATAAGGATAAAATGTAAATATGTCAACTATACACAACAATATATGTTCTACCGACATAAACAACAGCCAACAGAGCGAAGAAGGTAAGAGAAAAAATACTTATTTACCACTCCGATATAAAGAAATATTTTTTTTATTTATTTTGCTTCAACTACTTAGGGTTATTAGCATAAGAAAAATATAAAAGGCGATAAAGACATACATCTTCTTCTTCTTAAAGTTCCATCTACTATCTGAGGTTGGATATCATAACGGCTATGGTCACTTTGTTGGCTGCTGCTCTGAAAAATTGTAGTGAACTACAGTTAAACCATTCTCTAAGGTTCCTCAGCCAGGAGATGCGTCTTCTTCCTATGCTTCTTCTTCCTTGGATCCTTCTTTGCATATTAATTCTCAGCAGCTCATATTTTTCTCCTCTGGTTATGTGACCCAAATACTCTAGTTTTCTTCTTTTTATACTGTTCATAATTTCTAACGCCTTATTTAGACGTCGTAGTGCCTCAGCATTGGTAATCCTTTGAACCCACTGAATTTTTAATATTCTTCTGTAACACCACATTTCGAAGGCTTCTATTTTTCTTATGTGTTGTTTCTTCAATGTCCAAGCTTCCATTCCGTATAGTAAGATAGAAAATATGTAACATGTTAGAGCCCTCAATCTGAGATGCAACTGAAGGTCTCTGTTGGTAAGCATTGTCTTCATTTTCACAAATACTTGCCTTGCAGGTTCAATTCGGACTTTGATTTCTCTGCTTTGGTCATTTTTGTCATCAACCCAAGTTCCCAGATATTTGTATGTCTCTACTTTTTCTATTTGGGTTTGCTCTATCATTAATCTTTCATTTCCATGTTGCGTTTTTGAGACACTCATAAATTTAGTTTTTGTCTTATATTTTTTAGTCCGTATCTAATGCAATAATCTTTAATTCTATTTACCAATTCTTGTAGCGATTCCAGGGTGTCTGCCCTTATAACGGTGTCATCATCGAATCTTATGTTATTTACTATTCTTCCGTTTACTGAGATTCCATCACACGGATCCGCTATCGCTTCCTGGAATATGGCTTCACTGTACACGTTAAACAGTAATGCTGACAGAACACAGCCCTGTCTTACTCCTCTCTTTATATCTATATTTTTGGACTTTTGTTCTTCTATATTTATATTGGCCTTTTGATTCCAATACAGATTGATAATGATGCGTAAGTCTCGTCTGTCTATATCTTTGTTTCTCAGTATTTCTATTAGTTTTTCATGTCGGACCCTGTCGAATGCCTTCTCGAAGTCAATGAAACAGGAATAAATCTACCTACTATATAAAGACATACATAGGCATATACAAAATAATAATGTATACAATATATATTTTAATTATTGATGTATTAAATTTTATTAAAAAATTTATAGATTTCAAGAATTCTATCAAGTCAGCTACGTATTTAGATTCTCGTAAAAGTTCTTTTAATGATTTTGGAATGTGGTGCTATAGTCTTTCAACTGAGTATATTGGACAGTCAATCAAAATGTGCCTCACTGTCACTTTACATTCACAAACAAAACACACTGGTTCCTCTTCTTTCTTCAACAAGTATTCATGTGTTGTAAAAGTGTGTCCTAATCTGAGGCGTGTTATTAGGACTTGATGTTGTCGGTTTGAAGGCCAGAAGTTACATGAAAGCACGTAAGATGCTTCTATCTGTATCAATTTAGTGGTGCTACCATTGGTTTTGCCAAACATCGTGCAATTTTGCTTTTATGTAACGTTTTAAATCTAAATGCACCGTTAGATTTTCCACTGATGCGGCTGTATTGGTTACTGCGGACCTAGCTAGACTATTTGCCTTTTCATTACCATCTATTCCAACGTGTGACGGTACCCAGAGGAACTCTACTGTCAAATTGTTTTGGTATATATGCTATACAATTAACTTAATCTGCTATAATGTTGGAAGAGAGGGATACATCTGAGAAATTGATGTCAGACAACTAAGTGAATCAGATATTATAAGATATTCGGGTTTAAGTTTTTTTTCTAGAATAAAGGTTAGGGCCTTAGTGATGGCAAATAGTTCTGTTGTAAACATACTTGTCTTAGGAGACAATTTATAGATGGAATGTTCATGTGATGTCACAAAGCATGCTCCTACTCCATTTATGGTCTTAGATACGTCCGTGTACATAAAATGGTAATTTTTGTACTGTGTGAGAACATCGAGAAAGTGAGCTTTAAAAAAATTGGGTATCATGTTATTTTTGTTATTTACTGTAAGTTAAAGGTTAAAAAGCGGAGAGGGAACAATCCAAGGAAAACATAAATTTATTTCACAGGTAGGATAAATGGGAGGTAGTTCAATATTAAAATCTAATAAGTATCTATTAGCTCGATTATTGAAAGGTTCAGGTCACCTATTTTTTTTTTTTTTTTGATAGACCTCCTGAAACTGTTAAAAGCACGATGAAGAGCTGGATTTTTTGGGTTAGATTTTATATTCGAGACATACGATAGGAGTTAAAAATTTGCTTCTTAGGTTTAAGGGTTCTCCAGCTTCACAGAGTAGACTATCCACAGGACTAGTGCAATATGCTCCTGGAGCAAGTTGAATGGCTAAACTCTGAGAGAATCCAAAGTTTTGAGCAATGCTTGGTTTGCGGTGTTATAGACAATACATCCGTAGTCCAGTTTTGATTTAATTAAAGCTCTATATAAAATTATTAGAGTTGGAAAATCTGCTCCCCAATTTTTATGTGAAACATATTTCAGAATGTTTAGTCCAGCTTGACACGATACTCTTAGCGAGTGTATATGACTTGTCCAACTTAATTTTGAGTCCTAGAAATTTTATTCCTTTTGTATATTCTATAGGAGAATTGTATAAAAATAGATTTGGGAGCTTTTGTGGATTTGATTTTCGTGAAAAATGTATAGCTTTCGTTTTTGTGGTGGAAAACTGGAGCCCACTATTGTGAGACCACGATTCTATTGACTTAAGAGCTGCAGCAATACGATTATGAGCAGATAATATGTTTTTATTTCTTGCTAGAATTACCAGATCATCATCATACAAAAAAGTTTTAATTGTGCCATTGCAGTAGGTACTGTGGAGTCCTATGGAATTCCATTTTTCTGTAATTTAGATTCAGACACATGGTTATTGATTCGAACTTGGAAATATCGTTGCCGTAGAAAGTTTGAAATAAAAGCAAACATGTTACCGTGAACCGTCCAATTGTGGAGTGTAGTTAAAATATCATAGCGCCATACTGTATCAAAAGCCTTTTTTACATCAAAGAATATTGCTAAACATTCTTGATTGCATATAGTGCTTCGTGAATTTCTGATTCCAATGATATTAAGTTATCTAATGTTGATCTATTTTTCCTAAATCCACTTAGTTCGAGTATAATAAGATGTTTATGTTCAATATACCACATGAGTCGATTGGCAATGATCTTTTCTAGCAACTTCCACATTGCATTCGTGAGAGAGATTGATCTATAGGATTCTGCTTCAAATTTAGGTTTACCTGGTTTGTGTATTGGAACTATGATTTATTCTAAGTATACTTAAACAGTAGTACCTAGCGGAAATATCAATATTGGAGACAACGAAGTAGAGCTGGTGGAAAAATACATATATCTTGGACACGAAATAAAAATCACAAGAGACAACCAAACATGCGAACTACGAAGAAGAATAAACCTAGCATGGGCAGCCTATGGAAAACTCAAAGACATCTTTAAAAGCGATTAAAGCGAAAGTATGCCAATTACTTTAAAATGTAAAACATTTGACCACTGTGTGTTGCTTGTGATGACCTATGGTGCCGAAACTTTGACATTGACAGCTACAAGTTCTTAAACTCTGCAAATATCTCGGAGGAATATGGAAAGATCAATGATGAGTATATCGATTCGTGACCGAGTTAGAAATGAAGATTTAAGACGAAGAACAGGTGTTACCGATGTAATTTCCCGGATTGGCACACTGAAATGGAACTAGGACGGACACGTCGTTTGAAACAGTGATGAAAGGTGAACGAAGAGATTGCTTGAGTGGAGACCGAGGTTAGACAAAAGGAGTAGAGGAACACCTCCTACTCGTTGGACTGACGATCTCAAAAAAATGTCAAGCAATTGGATGAAAAGTGCTCAAGATAGAGCACAATGGACAAAAATGAGGGACGCCTATGTCCAGCAGTGGACGAAAAGGACTAGGTGATGATAATGATGAAATCTGATTCTGTATTTCTGTATCGTATCTATATCCTGGTGAAATCAATGTATATGGTCAAATCCCCATTATTTTGAACTTCATACATACCTCGATTTATTATCCTTCAAACGACAAATGATTTTTGAAAATATGCTATTTTTCAGTATATTAGAATTTCCTCAGGTTTTTTTTTAAATTAATTAAAAAATTGTAAAAATTAGAGAGAGAAGAGTTTTAGAGAATAAGAGAGAGAGAGAGAGAGAAATATTAAGCAAAAATATAAAACAATAAAATAAAAATGTAATTGTACTGATAGTTTAGAATTTTCTCAGGCTGTTTTTAAATGAATTAAAAGTTTGTAAGAATTAGAAATATATAGATCACGAGCATGAGACGCGTTTTGCTGAAAAAACGATAATTTTTGTAAAGTTTCCAGAATTTTGGCTACTAGTAGTGTATGTCTTCAAAGATTTGTTATCAGCTATTCCTCATATACCTTTTAGCAACTTCAAAAAGTTGTCTAATATTTTTATATGAAATCGACGATTTTTTCACAGATAGTCTAAGTAATAATCCGAATGTCTATTGAAAAAAGATTTAAAAAACAGCAATTTTAGATTTCACTTGTATCTGGCTAACTTCTTAGCCCAGTCTGGTTATGCAAAAATCAGGGGGTTACTAGATGTCGAATAGATGAAAAAGTACTCGTATTTTTCCCTTGCGTTTTTTGCGCTAATTTATAAATTTTATTAAGTTTTTTATTAACAAAATAAAATGTTATTTATACATTTAAACATCAAGGAATTACCGAATTTGTGCAAAATTTCCCCCCAATCGGTCAAATAGTTTAAAAGTTATTTAATTTATTTATCCCCGAGGCTAAATATTTAAATTATTGAACTTGCTCTATTAATGATGCTAGACACATTTAGCAAATTTCATAGGATTCTTTAAGACTTAAACTATCTCAGAAATTAAATGTATATTGCGTTTTCATCAAAATTATTTACAAAATAACCGTTTGAAAAAGGGGTATGTTTTTTACTTATAAGCAATTATAATAACTTCTATATTTTTCAAGCTACAGTCTTGTACATACAGTAGACTTGCGATTATTCGAGGTAATTGGGACCGTGACTACCTTGGATACCTAAAAAACTCGGTTAACAATGAGATTGGTTACACTGATAGAAGAATGTGTACCTACGTAAGTAATGATTAATGTGTTCATTTTAATAACAAAAAACTAATATAAAAGTAGTATAAAAGATAAAAAAAATTACCTTATAAATGTTACTGTTTAAAAAAGTCTTTGATTGATTTTTATTTCAACTTCATTCCTCTTTTTGAGGCGGCGATGTTGCGCCAACGTTGAAAGTGGAGGACGTCTAATGGTGTCGATTCTTCTTCGTGGCTTCGATCCGTCGGAATGGGAAATCTTTTGAGTTATCTCATCTGTATCTTCTTCGTGGGTGACGTTTAGAACTAGATTGGCAATTGCATCATCTGTCAGTTCCATTTCTTCATCTAGATTCATCCAATCGATGATGTCATGGTTTCCGATTGTTTGTTCTACTGGTAATTGATTGGCTAAGTTGGCTATAGAATCAACATCACAGTCATGATTTCATTTTGAACAATTTTTTCCACCACTTCTGAATAGTGGCCACTTTGACGTCGTCCCAAGCAGATGCAATCTAATAGCAAACATCTTTAACCTTCTTCTTCAATCTCTCAATTACAGACAGCCCTTCATCCAGCTTAGATAGCAATACCTGAAGAAGCTTCCGCGGATAATTCTTCTTCATTGCTTCTATAACGCCTTTGTCTAGGGGTTGGATGATAGACGTCACATTGAGTGGAAGGAATACAGCTCCTATATCACCACTAATCAATTCACTCGCATCTGGGTGGGATAGTGCGTTGTCCAACAACAATAAAGCTTTCCGGAGCAGATTCTTGTTTATAAGGTAGGCATCAATGACTGGCAGTCATTAAAAAACCAGTCCTTAAAAGTGTTACAGTCCATGCATGCATTGCGTTCATTACTATAGATTATAGGTAAGCAATTTGTTTGGACATTTTTGAATGTCCTTGGATTTCTGGATTTTCTAATTAAAAGAGGTTTTAATATTAATGAACCAGACGCATTGTTGCAAATCATGATGGTGACTCTCTCTTTGCTTTTTTTGTAACCTGGTGCAGTTCCATCATTTTTAGCAGCTAGTGTTTTCGATGGAAGCATTTTAAAGTTATGGCCTGTCTCAGCACAGTTAAATATTTGGTCTGAAGTTAGTCCATCTTTAAGGATAATGTCTTGTAATTTTAAATAAAATGTTCCAATTTCAGTTGAGTCAGCAGAAAGTTTTTCGCCGCAAATATTCAATTGTCGGATGCCATATTTCTTCTTCCGTAAGTCAATCCATCCTTCACAAAAGTTTTTTCCTCCTTCCATAAACTTCGTCTAGAATTTAATAGCTTTTGCTTGTAGTATTGGACCACTTATTGGGCTGCCCAATCCTCTCATTTGTGAAAACCAAAAGAATAACACCTTAAAAGTTTGTTGGTGGTACTAATCCAGTACCACCACTCACATTTCGATTGACCCACTGTTCGATTTCATTCCGCTTACGTTTCCAATCTCCAACAGTTACTTCTCCGACACCTAAATCGGAAGCAACCTTCTTTATTGATTCACTTTTGTTTCCAAAGATACAACTACTCTCTTCCGCTTTCCACTCATATTGCACAGAAACTCTTACCAAAAATCAACTTATGAAAAATTAATTATGAAACCGAAACTAATAAACCCGAATAAAGACACAAAACAGTAGAAAAAGGAAAAATACCGTATAGTAACTTAATTTGACGATCTGAACGACAACAAACAAATCGGTAGTTAAATTCACACTGATTGACATAGAAAGGGACAGGAAGTTGTAGACAAAACACGACACAGAAATTTCTGCAAATATGGCGCGACCAAATTTCTGAGAAAACGGACTCGACATCAGCTTCACCTAAAACATACCTTACACACAATTCTCTTTTATCAATAATCCACAATTTTCAATGGATTGCCCATATAACAGCTGCCGATAGAACTTGTGACCATCGACCCTTTTTTATTACTCGATATTGTGATTCAACAAATAATATGACTATAAAAGTAAAACCCAGGCAAAATTTAAAATTTTGCCTCGGTTAATCGAGGGGCTCGGATAACCTAGATTCGGATAATCGCGAGTCTACTCGCAATACCTATTTTACTATCTATATATTATATCGCGATTTACCTACAAGGTAACAATACGAGTACTTTTTCATCTATTCGTCATCTAGTAACCCTCCCCCCCTATATCTGAAAAGCTTCAGATATCTGCGAAAATTTTTTCGACCTTTAGTTTTAACCAGACTGGGCTATTTTAAAAACAACACAGTAGCAATATCAATATTTGTCCAGTGGGAATTACTATAGATTATTGAATATAAGAACAATTTAGTAATCACAAAAACACTGTAGAAATGAATTGCATACGTTATACACTTTTTATTTAACTGAACTATAATAAAATTAACATTTGAAACATTAAATAAAATGAAATGAAATGGACTGTATAATTTCGAACTGGCTTGTTCGATGGTCGCTAGCTAAGAGGGCGACTTGTTAAAGTTGACGGCGTATGGTTGGCTGGAATACCATGTTGCCACGTTGATTTAAGTTTTCACCATATTCCCCGCCTTGAACGGTTGGTTCAATAATACTGGTAGAGGACATATTTTAGTTACAGCTCTTTGTAAAGTTCCCTTCAACGTCTTCACTGTAACGACTCGTACTACGCCGTCTGGGCCTGGGTGAACTTCACTGATTCGTCCTAAAATCCATTGACATGGAGGAACATTCTCATTTCTGATGGTCACCAATGTACCACATTCCAAATTGGGTACCTTTTGTTTGCCCTTATATCTGCTTTGAAGGCTGGAAAGGTAGGAAGTAGACCATTGCTTCCAAAAACTTTGCTGCAATTGTTGAAGCAGCTGAAATCTTGTTAACTGGTTCAGTTTTACCGTTTCACCAAAAGCTGGATCAGGAACAGCAGTATGTGATCTTCCAATCAAGAAGTGAGATGGGGTTAAGGGTGAAAAGTCATTAGGGTCTGAGGACATAGGGTAAAGGGGACGGGAATTTACCGTAGCCTCAATTTGTGTTAGTATCGTTACAAATTCTTCATACGTTAATAAAACATTTTTAATTGTCCTTAGTAAATGATGTTTTACACTTTTAATGTTAGATTCCCACAATCCTCCAAATGACGGAGAATTCGACGGAATAAAATGCCATTGAATATTTTTATTTGTGAAAAAATTTGAAAATGTATCATAAGAGGTAGACAAAAACTTAAATAATATATTTAACTCATTTTTTGCACCTACAAAATTAGTCCCATTATCCGAATATATGTGAGATGGTTTACCTCTGCGAGCAACAAATCTTCGAAATGTTGCGATAAATGCTTCGGACGTAAGAGCAGTGACTAATTCTAAATGAACTGCCTTTGTACTGAAACAAATGAACAAACAGATGTATGCTTTATACGTTTTACAACCACGACCTTTGCGATCTTTAAGGACAAAGGGTCCTGCATAATCAACACCGGTGTGATCAAATGGGAATGAAATATTTACTCTAGATTGAGGTAAATCGGCCATGAATGGAGTAATTTGAGTTGGTTTAAATTTGTGACATGTTATGCAATTTCTAACAACAGATTTTACTGCATTCATGCCTCCTGTTGGCCAATATTGCTGCCTTATAGTATACAATAATAATTGTGGACCTGCATGAAATAAATTTAAATGTTCATCCTCAATTAGCAACTGAGTAAGCCGATGCTTACCATCTAATAAAAAAGGATGTTTGTGGTTATACTCTAACCCAGAGTGGGTTAATCGACCACCTACTCGTAACAAATTATTACCATCAATAAATGGCGACAAAGCTAAGAGTTTGTGATTTCGTTTGACTTCTTTATTAGCTTTGATTAATTGTATTTCTTCCTGAAAACATTCATTTTGAGCTAATTTAATTAAACTTAATCGACCTTTTTCTAATTCATCTTGTGATAAAAAGGGGATGTACTGATTTTTGCGAGAGCCATGATTGCTGGATGTTGCATCTGGTAGTTTTCTATTTTTGCTAGAATTAAGTAGGTTCCTTAAGTACCTTAAACAATAACTGTGGACTCGCAACAGTTTACGAAAAGTAGAAAATTTATTAAAAATAATAAATTGATCTGTTCTTGAAATTAAGGAGATTGGTTTTTGTTTGATTTCTGGAATAATAATAGAATCTGACTGTTTAAATGGTGGAGGAATAAAAGAGCAATCCAGTAAAAATATAGGACCATTCCACCAAAGACGTTGATTAAGTAACTCATGGGGATAAGAGCCTCTTGAAGCAATATCAGCTGGGTTATCCTTTGATGCAACATAATGCCATGAACGACTTTTTGAGAGACGCTGAATTTCACTAACTCTATTGCCTACAAACACTTGAAGATTACTTGGATCTGCGTGTAACCAATGTAACACAATTTGTGAATCACACCAATAAATTGGAAGTATAGAAACCCCTATTGCGTCTATAACTGATTTCATTAATTTTGCCAATAATACAGCTCCACATAATTCTAATCGTGGAATTGTAAGTAGTTTTATAGGAGACACCTTGGTTTTTGAACATAATAAACGAACTGTAATGTTTCCAGAATTATCGAAGCACCTGATATACACAACTGCGCTGTAAGCATTGAACGATGCATCGCTAAATCCGTGTATCTCGTATCGTTGATGCGATTCGGTTAAAATAAATCTGTTCAATTGAAATTGATTTATCAAATGTAATTTGGACTTGAATCGATTCCAGTCCTCTACTAATTCTGTGGGAATCTGATCATCCCAATTCAGTTTTTGTTTCCATAACTTTTGTAATAATATTTTGACCAAAATAATACATGGACTGATAAGTCCTAACGGATCATAAACCTTTGCAATCTCTGACAAGATCTGTCTTTTTGTATTTATTGTTTTTTGTTGTTCTGGAAGATTGTAACATAAAATATCGAGTTTAGGAATCCATTGTATTCCTAGTGTCTTTACAGGATCTGAATTTCCCAAGTTTAAGACGCTAAGTTCATCGGCATTGTTCTTTAAATGTTCTATAATGACAGGATCATTGGAAACCCATTTGCGTAAATTAAAACCACTTGACTGCAGTATATTAGAAATGTTTCTGCAGGTTTGTTTCGCAACATCACAATCATCAAAACCTGTAATCAAATCATCGACATAAAAATCCTCATGAATTAATTTGGATTCTAATGGAAAATTATCTTGACAATCATAAGAAATTTGTCTTAAACATCTCATTGCGAGATATGGAGCACTCGAGGTACCGTATGTCACGGTATTTAAGGTCATAATTGAAAGAGGATGATGTACATCTTCTCTCCAAAATATTTTTTGTAAATGTCTATCATCTGGATGGACATCAATACACCGATACATCTTTTCGATGTCTGAAATAACTACATATTTATGAAACCGAAACCTTAACAATATTGCAAAAATATCATTTTGAATAGCTGGTCCTGCGTACTGAATAGAATTAAGAGACTTACCAGTTGTTGTATTAGCAGAACCATTGAAAACAACCCTTAATCGTGTACTAAGGCTTTCATTGCGGAGCACCCCGTGATGAGGTAGAAAATATGAACAAATGTTGTCATCGAAATATGTGTCAATTGACATATGGTTAAGTGCCTGGTATTCTTGCATAAATGAAACATAAAGATTCTTTAATTGAAGATCTTTTTCAAATTGTCTTTCAAGATTTAGAAATCTCCTCACAGCTAAGTCTTTTGAATCTCCTAACTGTTCTCTACTTTCTTTTAATGGAATCTTGACAATAAATTTACCAGTTGAATCTTTAGAATATGTATTCTTGAAATGTTCTTCACATATGTTGTCCTCTTGAGAAATTAACTTTGTATTTGAAACTTCTTCTATTGACCAAAATTTTTCAAGATCCTTCTGTACTTGATCATTCTGTACAAAAAAACATTGGACCTTATCGACATTTTGTGACCACAACCCGGCAACTACATAACCAAAACATGTGTTTTGTAAGACAGGAAGATTTTTTACCCAGAGAAATTTTTCCATTTCGAAGTATATCCAGAATAAATCGGAACCAATAAGCATATCAACTGATTGTGATCTATGAAACGAAGGATCTGCCAAAGAAATGTTTTTAGGAATATTTAATTTAGAACCTTCAATGTTATAAATAGGTAAATTTTCTGTAATTTTAGGTAGGACAAAACATGTTAAATTGAAGATATCTGAATCATAAGTAGATCCAATAGAAACATTGCATTTATAACGTAGGGTGGAAGTGACACGATTGATCCCCACAATTGAAAGATTTGCATCTATTTGCTTTAGGTTAAGTTTTTTGCATAATTTTTCTGTTAGAAATGAAGTCTGGCTACCACTGTCAAGAACAGTTCTTACCTGATGAACTTGACCATTATCATCCCATATATTAATGATGGCAGTAGACAGTAAAACATATGTATTATTGGTTTTTGAGAAATTAGACACAGCTAGCTCTGTCGCGTTATTTGATTCATGACAATTGGTGCCATTATTTGTTACTTGTAATGACTGAGCTTGAGCTGCTCGCATATTTGAATTTGTAATGTGATTAATTGAATAAGTTCCTTGATCCTGATAATGATGCAACAGGGTATTATGTTTACCTTTACAAACTTTACAGGACCCATGACTGCAATCTTTACTAAAATGTCCCTTGCATAGGCAATTTGTGCATAATTTCATACCTTTAATCCTTGTCCATCTTTGAGAAACACTTAATTGTAAAAATTGAGGACAATAGTAAATAAGATGATCACTTTGACATAAATGACATATTTTCTTTGCATTAGAAAGATTATTTGACACTAAAGATACATGTTTTTTAAATGGTTTTCTCTGTTGAGAACTTTGTTGAACTTGAGAGTTGACATTTATTCCCCTCTCTTCAAGCTTTTCTAATTGATTTGCTTTGTTATCTAGAAATTTAAATAAATCATTGACTTCTGGTAAAGTATCTTTATCGTATTTTTGCTCCCATTCTTTTAAAGTAACTTTGTCTAATTTGTCTGAAATAATATGAATCAACATAGCACTAGATAATGGATTTTCATAAGACAAGTTTAAATTCTTTAAAACAAGCAAATGTTGATTAACTGTATCTACTAATTCTCTTACAGCACTAGCACTTTCTTGTGTGACTGATTTTAAATTAAATAACGATTTAATATGACTATTGACAAGCAAATGAGGATTGTCAAACCGTTTGCATAAAGCCTGCCATGCTAAAATATAATTTTGTTTAGAAAATTCTAAATGCTTAACAATTTGTTGCACTTCTGTGCCTAAAGAAGTTCGTAAGTAATGGAATTTTTGAATGTCATTCAATGAAGAGTTTTGATGAACTAATAACTCAAATGTTTCTTTAAATTCTATCCATTTGCAAAACTCTCCATTAAAGGAAGGAATTGTGACTGGAGGAAGCTTGACAAATTCTACTTTATTTTCAAATAACTCGCTGTGAGTTGTATTATTTGTTTCAGAACTAATTATAACATTTAATTTGGATACCAAACATAAAGCACTTGCTGTGTAAGTTGCATGGTCGTTTGTAAAGTTAATTCGTTCAGCATATTCATTTTCTAATTGATCATCATCACATTCTTGTTCAATGTCGGTTTGTAAATCATTAAACTCATCATATAATGAACCTAATTTTGCAGATCTTTGTTGTAAATCAAAAATGATTGTCTGTTCTATATGTTCACTATCATCGTATAGTTTTTGAATTTTGTTGAAAAATGAAATAAAACATGTCAATTGCTGTTTAATCGAACCTCGTTTACGTCTTAGTTTTTTAAGATCAGCCATTATGTAAAATAAATTGAAATAAAATCTACTGTGAGATTTCTAACATTAAATGCATAAATGAAAACATAAATTTCACACTTTCAAAGTAATAAAAAACTTGTTTTTACGTTAAAATGAACGTGCATACATATATTGTAAAGCTTTTAATAAACACTTGCAATCATTAAATAAAAAAGCTTTAATAAAACAATGAAAAGAACCAAGTTTTTAAATTACTTATTAGTCCGTAATGAAAATAATAATTAATTTTTTGAATCCTGCATAAATATTTTAAAATCGGATATGTTAAACTAATCGGCAACGCTGTATAAATATACTTGATATGAACCGAGATTTTAACCGTATTGAAAACCGGTTAAACATTAAATTTCGGCTACGGGTAGGGTTTTAGATAGGTAAAGAAACACGTTTTGTAAATTTATGAGGTTAGGAAATTGAATAATGAAATAGGACTCACTTGTTTTTGCATCAAAATTATTGTAATCTTCTTTCCATCCGGCTCGAAGGACCAAACTTTATGTAGAAATGAATTGCATACGTTATACACTTTTTATTTAACTGAACTATAATAAAATTAACATTTGAAACATTAAATAAAATGAAATGAAATGGACTGTATAATTTCGAACTGGCTTGTTCGATGGTCGCTAGCTAAGAGGGCGACTTGTTAAAGTTGACGGCGTATGGTTGGCTGGAATACCATGTTGCCACGTTGATTTAAGTTTTCACCAAACACGTTTATTTGGGTAAATCCGTTTAAAATAATTTCCACCATATTATCGATTCACAACATAACTTATTTGTATGTAAATATCCAGCAGAATAATAATAATATTTATTAAAATGAACCATTAACGTCCATCCTTTTATTTGTAATAATATGTTGGTACAAATTAATAATAATTAATGATAAAGTAGTCAGAACTGTGCGGAAATTAATAAAATAAATAAACAGATCATTATTTCATTCGAAAATAAATTTTTCAAATAAAAATGACTTATCTTAAGGTTATCATTTAAGCTCAAATTAGTATTATAGCAGTTCTACACTTTATTATTTATTATCAAGAAAATTATAAACTCAATTCTGTATGCAAAAAGTATACAATTTTAATATGCTTTCTATAAACATTTACACGGCACTTAGAGCTTTTTTATTGCATTCCTGGTCCTGTATAATGGCCACAATACACTTAAAGCAGATCGTTATGTTTAAAGTTGCTCCCGCTCCTCTCTCAGTATTAGTCTGGGAGATTGTTCTTCAAATAAATTTTTAAACGTTCAGATTTGGTTTCATATAAAAGATGTATTCAAATTAATACCATACATATTTGTCTATAACTATAGTTGTAACTGATTAACTAAATTTAGTATTTATTTTTTTTAATCATTTAATTTGATATTCAATGAGCATCATTTCGAATTTACTGGTATTTACGTCAAAATAGTGCACGAATTGTGTTAAATAGCCATACATAGAATAGAATAGAAATATTCTTTATTATGCCTGACAATTATACAATTTTATGGACAAAGCTTACAAAAAGTAAAAAAATTATCAATAACAATTAAAATTTACTAAAATTACTTAAATCGTCAATATCACAAAATAAAAGATAATAAAATATGCAATGCGTTGAAAAATTGAACTAAATTGCAAATTGCATAATAAAACTTCACGAACTAGTTAACGAATAAGTTTAAGTTGCTACATGGGATACCCAAATATACACAGGATGTTTCAAAAAGGTATGTAATAAATTAAATCAAGCATTCAGGGGACAAAAATAAATTGATTGAATCCAACTTACCTGAGTACAAAAGTGTATACACAAAAAAAGTTACAGCCCTGTGAAGTTACAAAATAAAAAAAAATTTTTGCATTATCTCCTAAACTACTTGACATTTTTTAATGAAAATGAACACGTTACTTTATTGTTCTGAAACGATTTTCATAAAAAAAGAAACAACAAAATCTAAGCGCACAGACAAATGTTAAAGGGGGTCTGCAGCCCTAAATCTCCCCAAACTTTTGAGTACGTTCAAATCAAACGAATTTTGCGGCAATTAGTTTAAAACATTATTTTTAAAACTTGCCTCTTATCACTTTTTCGAAAAACTAGTTTTTTCCTAGTTGGCAATAAAATTACAATTAGTTTCTACGGATACAATAAATACAAACAGTTCCATCAATAATAGTCAATAATTTGAAGCTATCATTTATTGTGTGAATAAGATTAATATTAAAAATTTTGATATTACAATGGCTTAGGGCTTAGACGTTTCAGGAAATGGCTGATATGCATATAACTTTGGGTAAGTTTGATCAGATTAAATTATGATTTCAATAAACTGTCGGGAATATCGTAGGTGAATGTCAAGGAAATAGTGCGGCAGCCGCAAGACGTTATGCAGTAAAATACCCCAATCGAAATACACCCGATAGACGATTATTTCTGACCATTGATCGTCGTTTACAGAAAACAGGTACATTCCAAACGCAAGTTGCTGGCAATAGTGGTCGTCCAATAATAGATGCAACTGAAGAAGACATTTTAGAAATCATTGAAGAAGTCCCTGGAACAAGTGCAAAAGTAATAGCAGCTCAACTAAATGTTCTTAACGTAAATCCAATCCTAAAAGGATTAGTTGTTAATAGAAATGTTAATTTTATTTGAAATATTTTGTTTACCGACAAGGCTACCTTCAGTACAAATGGAATAACAAACCATCATAATGAGGACATTTGGGCCGACGAAAATCCTCACACCAAAAAAAAAAACGATTCATCACCAAAGGACTTTCAAACTTAATGTTTGAGCAGAAATTGTGGATAACAATCTAATAGGCCCAGTATTTCTTTCCAACAATTTAAGTGGTGATAATTATTTGCAGTTCTTGGAAAACGGTTTACAAGAGTATTTGTAAGAAGTCAATATTGCAATAAGGCAAAATATGTAGTTTCTACAAGATGACGCTCCACCGGATTACAGTAATGAAGTCTGGGAATACTTTTGCAGGCACTATGCTGGTCGGTGGATTGGAATGGGTCATGACGCACATATTTATTGGCCACCCAGAAGTGCAGGTCTGAACCCCATGGACTTTTGTCGTAGTTTGGGAGATAATGCAAAAAAACAATTTTTATTTTGTAACTTCAAAGGGCTGTAACTTTTTTCGTGTACACTTTTTTACTAAGGTAAGTTGGATTCAATCAATTTATTGATTCAATCAATAAGGAAAGAAGTTGTAGATTTAAGTTGCAAAGGGACATGGTTGTATAATTTTTTTGTCGAATATAATATAGATTTCTTTACTAACTCAGTGGACGGGATCGGTAAAATGAAAGCTTGAATTTCTGGTGGAGTAGTCATTATTAGGTCTTGCTGGAAAAACATGTAGGTGTTTACGAATTAAGCAGACAGTTTCTAGAATATATAAAGAGGGAAGAGTTAAAATCCCGTGACTTTTGAAGTAGCTTCTACAATGTGTTATTCTACTGAGGCCAAAAAGATACTGTATTGTTTTTTTTTTGTAATTTAAAAAGAACATATCGAAGGTGAGACTCGAACAAAGAAAAATATGTTATTTTGGAAGATTATTATAGCCCTTTTTCTATTCGAATTGTCGAATAAAGGCCTCTCCCATTTCTCGCCATTCATCCCTGTTGTGTGATAGGCGTTTCCACATTGGTCCTGCGACTCTTTTGATATCGTCGCTCCAGCGCATTTGAGGTCTTCCTCTTGGTCTCTTCGCATCGTACGGTCGCCAGTTTCCGACTTCTTTGTTCCATCTACCATCTTCGAGACGTTCGTTGTGTCCAGCCTTTATTTTTGTTTTGTTCCGGATTGCTTCGTTCGTTTGCCGATCTATTAGTGAGATACCAAACATCTGTCGTTCCATGGCTCGCTGAGTTTTTCGAATCTTGTCCATGTTCTTTTTTGTGAAATTCCAGGTTTGAGCTCCGTAAGTGAGAACGGGAAGGATACAAGAATCGAACACTTTGGTTCGAAGTGTATTCTTCTACATGTTCCACTTTTGTTCCTTGGATGGTTATCGCCGGTTGATCATCTTTATTCGACATTAGCTTAGTTTTACTCAGATTCATTTTCAGTCCTTTTTTTATGGATTCCGTATGAAGCTCATCGATCATCGTCTTCAGTTCTTTCCAGCTGTCGGCTATTAGTACTACATCATCTGCATATCTTAGATGGATTAAATACTTTCCGTTTATCGATAGTCCCTTCGTTTCCCAATTTAGTGATTTAAAGATGTCTTCAAGTGCGGCAGTAAATAGCTTTGGAGATATGGTGTCTCCCTGTCTTACTCCTCGGTTGATTTTTATTGTCCTCGTTTTCATTCCGTTATCCATCGTGACTACCATTTCAGCGTGTTGATATATATTATGTATTAATATTCTATATCTAGAATCTATTCTGCTGTTGACCAGTGCTTCCTCAATAGCCCATAATTCTATGCTGTCAAAAGCTTTCTCTTCTTCTGTTTTTTTATAAGCAAAATGCTTGTTCAATGTCGATTAATGCCTCTATTGGAGGTTATCACTCCATCTTTTGCGTGGTCGCCCGATACTTCTTCTACCTTTTGGTGATTTGTCCCTCGCTATTCTGACTAATCGGGTCTCTTCCATTCTGTTTATGTGTTCGTTCCATTCCTTTTTTCTGTTCAGTGTCCACTCATTTATTTCTGGTATATTGCATTTTCTTCTGATCTCTTCACTCCTCATTCGATCCCTCAGTGTGTTTCCTGTAATTCTCCTCAGTAAACGCATCTCCGCTGTTTCTAGTAGTTGCTGAGTTTTGGAGGTATCCGGTCTTGTCTCTGAAGTGTATGTCATTATAGGCCTTATTGTTGATTTGTAGATTCTTGATTTCACGTCGGTATTAATGTGGGGATTGCGCCATATCGTGTTATTAAGACAACCTGCTATTTTATTAGCCTTTTGTACTTGATTTTTCACTTCCTTCTCCACATCTCCGTAGCTAGACAGTGTAATTCCTAGGTAATTTGTCTCCATTACTTGCTCAATGCTGATACCGTCGATTTCTCGTAGTCTATAAATGCTTTCTCGTAATCTATAAATGCTAAACATATTGGAAAATTGTATTCGTTAACTTTTTCTATTAGGACCTTCAGTGTGTGCATTTTGGAAGATGCTAAATTGATTTCCTTCAAAATAGATCTTATTGCATAATAGGCTGAGGCTAGTTTCTTACTTAACAAATCGATATGAAGAGACCATTTAAGGTTGCTGTCTATAAAAATACCAAGAAATTTTACAGAATCAACGATACTGATCTGGCTGGTATTAAGAACCAAGGGTTGAAGAGCTCCTTTATAAGATAATGCTACTGTCGTTTCCACGTTAAAAGAAAGTAAATTAGAGTCGGACCAGGTTTTTATTTTAAGTAAATCAGATATTATAATTGCATGAAGAGTTGCAATATCAGGTAATAGGTACCATCAGCAGAAAGAAAAAATTTTCCATTGATTTTTAAGTTAGTGATATCATTTTTATAAAGATAAGAAAAGTAGAGGACCCAGTACTGAACCTTGTGGCACTCCACGTATAATGCTTTTTTGACTAGAGTCAGTATCATTAGCTCTAACTAGTTATTTCCTATTCCTCTCTCCTTCTTCCTTGTCCATTTCGTATCTTGGTCTATTTTTCGAAAAGGTTGAACTACTCGTGATATTGTAGTATGAGACATTCTTATTCATTTTGTATCTCCTACATCAGCTAAAGTAATGGCCTGCTTACATTCATCGCGGCTCAGGCTTTTTGAAATACTGTCCATGTCAACTATCATACACATAGCAACAGAACCTATGAAATTGTATACAATATTTTCTAAAACTGTCTTGTCAATTTTTTCCAGGTATTTTCATACAATATCGAGCTGATTGTCTTACGAAAGTGTTAGGAAAAGATGAAGCTATCTCCGAATATTAATAAGATGTATTAATGTATTAAAGACAATGCGTGTTGAAAAATAAGATAAAAAATCAAAATTTTAATTTTACACCTCGTATATGCGTAAAACGTAGACATTTCCGAGAAAACATAGATACCCTAATTCCTTCGAAATAGACCTATAATTTAAAAAGAAATCATCGAAAACTAATAAACGATTCAGAAGCAAAATAGCTTCACACTTATGGTACATTTTTAAGGTGGTGTTTTTTCGAAATTATAAAAATTTCCAGTGGAAATAAAATTTCTCATTGTCAATTATTTTCGTTAGATTTACATTTCTGTCTGTTTAGAACTTTAAACATAAAATGCAGTATTCTTAATTTTGTAATAATAGCCAGAAAAAGCAATATTAAGTGAACTCGTGCAATAAAAATAGCTCACACATCTAATTGTGAAATTAAAGTGCCATTCTAGACAATTTTTTTAATTCCCAAGAAGGAAATCCTTACTCTGTCTCTGTTCATGAAAGGAGATAATAACATTTTCAGTGAATTTGTGGGAGGTATGGTTGAAGATTATTTAACTGAAATAAATTACCGGATATTGTCGCATTAAATGTTAGACAACACTTATGGTTATATAGTTATGCATAAGCTTTATGGTTTAATCCTGATAAGGCATCTGTTTGTTTTGCTGCAGGGGCTAGAGATTTTTTTATAACATAAATATTAGAGAAAACTGAATGGCTCGAGTTGGACCCCAATTTTCGCCTACAGGGTCACCGTACTTGAACTCTATGGACTTTTTATCTCGTACGCTACACGTAGCCAGCGCTGGTTTAACCAGGGCTCTTTTCGGGGCTGTAGCACCAGGCGGTTGAAGGTTCCCAGGCGGTACGCGTGAAGTGCGTGCTGTTCCCAAACTATATTCTTCTTCTTCATGTACCATGTCCTTTCAGAACGTTGGTTACCATCATAGCTATTTTAATTTTATTCACTGCCACCCTAAATAGCATGCTTGTATCTACACCATACCAATCTTGCAAGTTCTTCAACCATGAGATTCTTCTTCGTCCTGGACTGCGTTTGCCTGCTATTTTTCCTTGCATGATATTTTGTAGCAATCTATATTTGGGACCTCTCATTACATGTCCTAAATATTCCAGCTTTCTCTGCTTGATGCTTTTTATGATCTCAGTAGTCTTGCTGAGACGTTCAAGTATTGTGCAGTTACGAATCTTCTCCACCCAGGAAACTTTTAAAATTCTTCTATAGCACCACATTTCGAAAGCCTCAAGGCGATTTAGATCGATTTTATTCACAGTCCAGGACTCGACAGCATAAACTAAGACCGAGAACACGTAGCAGCGAAGTAGGCGGATCCTTAATGCCAATTTTAGGTCTCTGTTACATAACACCTTGGACATCCTTCTAAAAGCAGCTCTAGCCTGCTCTATTCTGGATCTAATTTCGCCGTGATTTTCTGCATTACAATTTAATTGCTGTCCAAGGTAGACGATTTTATCAACTTGCTCAAGTTTGGTATTATTTACATATATAGACGGTTTTATATTCTGTTGTTTACTTATTACAAGTATTTTGGTTTTCCTTATGTTAAGATCCAGACCTGCCTCTCTACAACTCTCAACGACACTATCAAGTAGTGTTTGCAGATCTTCTTGACTAGAAGCTAGGAGTACTGTATCGTCCGCATATCGCAAATTATTGATGACTTCGCCGTTCACAAGTATTCCTTCTTGTTTTTCAGAAAGTGCTTTTCTGAAAATTCTTTCGGAGTAAACGTTAAAAAGCAGGGGTAGAATACGGGATCATCAAAACTGTTTGAAATTGCTACTTTAGGCGGACTATGCTCAAAAGTACTACGAAACCTGATAGAAAATGATATTAAAGACAAACAACTCGAAGAACAAGCGGGATTTAGGGTCGGACGCTCCACTATGGATAATATTTTCACATTAAAAATTGCAATGGAAAAACGAGTGCAGAGAAATAGAAAAACCCATATAGCTTTAATAGATTTGGAAAAAGCATATGACATTGTGCCGATCTCTCAACTATGAATAGAAATGGGTAACTTGAAAATAAACCCAATTCTTATTAACGCCACTCAAAAGTACTACGAACAAAATTTTGCAAGAATTAAAATGGGACAAGAAATCACCTCTCCTTTTCAAACAACAAAGGGCTAAGACAAGGCTGCTGTCTGTCACCCACCTTATTTAAAATCTATTTGGACAGATCCTTAGTGAAATGGGTAAAAAAATGTAGAAACATGGGAATAACGGTGGAAGAAAACACGCTATATACACTTTTCTTTGCGGATGACCAGGTAGTAATTACCGAAGACTGCTACGATCTTAGTTGTATGGTAAGAAAACTGCAAGAAGAATATGAGGTGGCAGGTCTAAACATGAATATGACAAAATGTGAATATCTCTCAGTGGGAACAGATGAAATATGTGACCTAGTCTTGGAAGACGACAAAATCAAAGGCGTGCAATCCTGCAAATATTTGGGGGTCATTTGATGAAATCAGGGAAAGAATAAACAAGGGCAGAGCAGCGACCCGTGCCTTAAACTCTCTTCTCTGGCAAAAAACAATTCGACGAGAAACCAAAAAACACATTGTATGCTAGTATAGTCCAAAGTATTACACTTTACGGTTCGGAAGTATGGGACGTCATTAAAGCTAATAGAAACAAACTTATGACGACAGAAATGGATTATCTGAGACGAAGCTGCGATAGATCGAAACTGGAGAAAGTTAGAAACGAACAAATAAGAAACGAAATTAAAATGGAGCGAAATATCAATGATGACGTAGAAAGAAAACAATTAATTTGGTTTGGACATGTTAAAAGAATGCCATAGTACAGATGTTCTAGAAGAGTAGTACCGAAATAGATCCTTCCTGAAAGAAGAAAGAGAGGACGACCACAGAGAAGTTGGCGCAACGATATTGATGAAGCAATGGCGGCAAGAGACTTAGAAGAGGCAACTGCATGACAGAAAAAGATGGAAATTGCATGCGGAGAAGCGGCGACAGCCGTAATCAATCCGTTACTATTATTATAATAAAAATAAGGAAATGTTTGACAAGCATGAAAGATCCAATCATCATGTTAATCTGAAAATTTCTATGACTCGCTTATTAAAGCAAGGAAGAGTTGATGTAGAACTCAAAAAGGAAATTAGCACTGCGAAGGAATATTGGGTTAGAGTAGTAGAAAGAATTATATGTGTAATAAAGTTTCTGTCTACCAGAGAAATGGAATTTAGAGGTACTCATGAAATAATTGGCGAAAAACGGAATGGAATCTACTTAGGTTTACTGAAACTATTGTCAGAATGTGAATTGAAACTAAACTTGTGACAAATCTCGTAATGAGTGGAAATATTGAATAATTATTGACAATAATACCATACACTACAAACAGACACTTACAAATCTCTGGGACACGACATCAAAATAAGCAGAGACAATCAAACACATGAAATACAGAGGCGAATAGGCCTGACATGGGCAGCATTTGGCAAATTAAGCCATATTCTAAAAAGTTCAATTCCCATGTGTCTGAAGTGAAAGGTTTATAACCGATGTGTTTTGCCTATACAAACTGATGGAGCAGAGACTTTAACACTCACGCAAAAATCTGCGAATAAACTCAGAGTTACACAACGAGCCATGGAACGTGCAATGCTGAACGTGAGCCTTCGAGAACCACATAACAACTACAATCAGGCAAAGATCAGGAGTTCAAGACGTCATCGAAAGAATCACGACGCTTAAGTGGAACTGGGTAAGGGCACTTAGCCAGAGCACAAGATGGACGGATAGACAAGACGTATTATGGAATGGAGGCCCAGAAACTATAAAAGAAGCCGAGGACGACCACCACGAGTGGACGATGATAAAACGTGTAGCGGGAAACTGGCTACAAGCGGCTCCAGTGTAGGGAACACTGGAAAGAACTGAGGGACGCCTATGTCCAGCAGTGGGCACGATTGGCTGATTGATGTTGATGAATGCAGCGATGGTTCCAGACACTGTGGCAGGTACACGAACAAGATATTGGAATGGCGATTCGGAACTTAGAAAGAAGCCAGAAGAACACCATTTAAACGCTGGACAAATGATCTGAGAAGAGCGAGAAAACATTGGATCCTACTACTTTTATAGGAGACTTATTTTTAAAATGGACACAACAGCTAGTTTTAGGGGGTCAAAGTAAAAAAACTTTGTTCTCAGCTTCCAAACTTCCCTCGAAATATTTAACGTAGGTAATTAAATTTTGCGGTGATTTCCTGTTTAGAAAAAATTACAAAATCGTCCTTGTATTTACGAGAACTATTTACATCATGCTTATTCTAGACAGAAATTCCGCGAGGTCGACGGTATAGATGACCTAAGCTAACATCTTCACATTTATCTTCATTTGATAAAGTTCCATATTTTCTTCATCTCTTATTGTTTTTATAATGAACACATCTACATGATCGACAAATTCATTAAAATAAAAACATTTTTAATTTTATCATATTCTCGTTGCGGTTGCTATAAAAAGAGTAAGTAATGTTTAGTGATCGGCTTAATGATAAAATTCACAATAGGTTTTACCATGTATATAATTACACAATTTTACACAAGGTTATCATAAAACTCATTGTAAAAAAATATGTCTAACAAAAAAAGACAAAATATCGTGCAAGTAGATAATAATTATCATTGGAACGAAACAACACATTTTCAACTAATCGGGAACCTATAATGAGCGATATAAGTGACTTTAAAATCACTGAGGAGTAAAATCCCGAACATATTCAAAATATGCACCGCAAACAAATCCTTTTAAAAATATAAGCGGCTTACCAGCTGGCCCCATCGGCTGATTCGTGATCGGGGCGCCATATCCAGGTCCTGGAGGGTATTGACCTGGGGGTGGTTGATAACCTTGAGGAGGGGGTGGGCCGTAACCTTGTGGAACTGGTGCATAGCCTGGAGCATTAGGCGTTTGATAACCTGGAGCAGGTGCAGGAGGATAATTGCCTAAAAAAGAAACAAAAAGTGTGTCACGATACAAACAAAAATAAAAATAAGCTGAACGATCGTTAATAACAATTGACTACAGCAGTTATTGTTTTTATTTACAAACTAAAAACTTAAGATAATATATTTATTTAAAATATTATTAAAACTCTTACTATTATAAGGTGTTGGGTAAGCACCTTGCTGTTGGTTTGGAGGAGGATACGACATTGTTTGTATCGTAAATTACACCAAATACTTTCAAATATTTATTTCTGGAGCTACCGTTTTCCGTAATTTTATCCTCACGTCAAATTCACCACAGGATTTATTTTGAACTTAAATGTATAAACCCACTTTGTGTCACTGTTTCATTTATTAGATAATAACAAATAATAACCTTAAAAACGGTTCTAAGGAAATCAAATACCGCAGAATTAACATAAGTATGAACAATCAGCTATTTTTAGTACGACTAGGTTAATTTCGGTAGTAGCAATCCCTGTCATTCAGAAAAAAAAAACCGACCCGAGAAACGAATTGAGTTGAGCAATTTCAATCATTCCGCTTTCTCTACTATAAACTAACACCCAGATTTCATCAGGTTTCTCTCTTGCACTTAAAGTCACCGTATTAACAAAAAAGGATAGATAATGTAAGATTGCATATTCTATTCTCTTGAATACCTATAATTATAGACACCTATCCAATGTATAGTACCTTCTATTCAAATATAGATGGCGCTACTCATAGCAGTTGACGCGAAACATAAAATAGTATTTCCCCATGTACAAAGTTTTATTTAAAGATATTTTATTTATACACCGGGGTGTGTGAGGGCAATATACACCTGAGAATCCACACCCTAACACACGCACACATAGCAGTAGTTTAGATGTAGTAAAAAATAAAAAAAATACCAAAAAACATATACACGGGGTGTCTGAGAGTAGTATACATTTGGAAATGCACACTCCATAATGGGGTGTAGAGCTAGTTCGCGTTCGTAGTAGAATACTACACATGCACCCTCGGTAACGCTAAATAAACTAGCACATACTGGCAGTCAGACAACCCTTAGGATCTCCTGACTAAACAACACTTCCAACGAAAGATGATAAACAAAATAAACGGCCCTTGTGAGGACCGCACAACCAGACCAATCGAACTTATAGTTCGAATTTGCACTATATAGAAGGCATAAGCTATGTTAAAAGCCAGTTTTTATCAAAATTATTAAAAGATGACATTGACTTAGTTGCTATACAGGAAACCCACTGCAAAACAGAGAAGCAACTACAAAAAGGGACAAAATACTGTGCTATGAACTATTAGGCGCAACTTACCACCGAACATACGACACAGCCACATATGTCAAAGAAGATATTGAAAATGCTTCGCTAATCTCTACTTCCACTAATGACTGTATTTATAATGTGGTCACAAAAGAATTCCTGCATTACAGACCTCTACGCTGCCAGCCCAAGCAATTGAAGTAGATCTTCACCCTGCTGTATACGTTGGAGATTACAATATCCACAATCAATAGTGGAAGTACAAAAATAGTGATGCAAATGGTATTGCTTTAATAAAATGGGCAGAAGACGAACGCCTGTACTTTTGTTTGATGCCAAAGATCGACCAACCTTCAGATCCGCGGCATGGAGGCGGGAATATAACCCCGACCTATGCGTCGTCTCGGCCGACAACAAAGACATATAGGGGCTTCACGAAGAGTTCTAACTAATTTCCCACACAGCCAACATCGACCAGTAATAATAGAAGTAGGGACGTAAATCCCTTTAATTGGTTCTATCCCACGTCCAAGATGGAATTTTAAAAAGCCAAACTGGATTGACTTCTCTGCGGATCTAGATAAATGCCTTGGCTGGATTACAACTAATATCAAAAACCACCACAAATTTGTTGGTGCCGTGCTAAGTGTAGCCAAAAAAAAACATACCAAGAGGCTATCGCAAAGAATATATCCCTGGATGGTCGAAAAATAGCGAGGAACTATATCAGAGCTTCCTTGAAACTGGCGACCAAGAAATAGTGGACGAACTAGTGTACAGCCTAGATGCCGCTAGAAGCCAAAAGTGGACCGAAATAGTAGAAAGTCTAAACTTCCAGAAATCAAGCAGACAGGCATGGTAATTACTAAGAAAATTAGGAAGTGGTGTCCGTACGAAACGTCGAAAGGCAGCCGCAAAGCTAGATGCCGTAGCATCACACATAGTAAAAACATTCAGGACACCAAAGGATAAAGCACACACCATCTACGTAAAGAGAGAACTTAAAACTTTAAAACATGTAGCCACAGAAATGGAGCATTCCCTCCCCTTCACCAGCGAATACATATCAGGGTCTCTTAAAGACGTTAAGCGAGCAAACGCACCTGGATTTGATAATATTCACCCTGAGTTCCTAATAAATTGTGGCAAGTATACAAAAGTTTCGCTGGCTCGATTTTTTACAAACATCATGGATACTGGAAATATTCCACAAGAACGAAAGCGCTCTATGATAATAGCCATACTAAAGCCAGGCCAATCCGCCGACAACCTAAAAAACTAGGTGATCCCAGTCAAACAAGCGGGTTTTCGACCAGAACGAAGCTGCGCGGACCAGGTACTGTCACTCACCACCTACATCGAAGACGGGTTTCCAAAGAAGACTTAAAACTTCAGTGGCATTTATTGACCTTTCGGCAGCTTACGATACAGTATGGAGAGAGGGCCTTATATACAAAATTCTCCGTGCAATTCCCTGTAAACCAATAGCACGCCTAATAGATTGCATGCTCAACGACCGAATGTTTCAGGTAGTGATTGTCACAGATATCAGCCACCAAAGAAACTTGAGAATGGTCTACCACAGGAGTCAGTGCTCTCTCCACTACTATTTAGCTTATACTTAGCAGATATGTCGGAAACACAATCAAGAAAGTTCGGATACGCCGATGACTGTGCCCTCACTACACGATGCAGAACACTAGAAACGTCTGAAGAAGTTCTGACGGCAGACTTGTAACATTGGCAAATTTCGCATGCGACTTAACAATGAATCAAACGATACTGCTTTCACCTGAACAATAAACTTGCTGGAAAGGAACTCAACATACGGTTTGAAAATACTACACTTATCCACAACAAAACACTGAAGTACCTGGGCGTAACACTAGACAGAACGCTATCATTTAAAGAGCATTTAACAAAAACTGTCCAAAAGTTGAGTACAAGAAATAACATTATACAGAAGCTCTGCGGTACCACCTGGGGAGCATCGGCTTCCACTCTCCGCTCTACTACCTTAGCCCATTGTTTTTCTCGACCGCTGAATATTGTTCTCCAGTTTGGCTACACAGTCCACACGTAAAAAAGGTCGACACTCAACGCATAGCACTATGAGGATGATAGCTGGTACAATTAAATCAACTCACATCCAATGGCTTCCAGTATTAAGTCACATCCCACCTCCACATTTACGACGAGTTGACGCACTTACACGTGAATACAAAAAGATAATGAACAATAAAACCTGCGGATCCACCAAGATACCGAGGATACACGAAATACCCGTCTCCGTTATAGAAAACCACCAATGAAAACGGCAAGAATGATACATAAGGAGTTCAACATCACGAATGCATGGTCCCAAGAATGGAACTCATGCCAAATAACATGCCCTGTATTACCGACAAGCCACCAGGTTTTGATCTTCCACGCAAAACATGGTCCACTCTAAATAGGATCCAAACCAGACATGGCAGATGTGTATACATGCTACATAAATGGGGAAAGAACGGTTTACTGTGGTTTCCAGGTCCCATTGCACAATGAAACCTATCTACACAGAGGATACAGCCACAGCTGCCCTCACGCGAATCGCGATTCAACACATTTATTATTATTATCAATTGTAAACATATATATTCACATATCCATAATTTTTTTTAGAACAATAACTTCTCAAAAGGACCGTTAATCAATACCACTTTCGCATCTGATTGTCCAGTACGCTCCTCCGATGACAGGTCCAAGAACAAACCACCAGTGGAATCCACGAAGCCAGCGAAAGAAAAAATATCAGCCAACAAAAAAAAGTCCTGAGGAGGTGAAAACAGGACACCAAAACACCAGACAAAGAGAAGAAGCAACTAGATAATGAGTCTTTTTTATACCAGCCGTCAGGCACAGGCCCCTCAGACAGATCGTATGCTGATCCTATCGCGAATTACGAGCACCGAGATCATGTGCGGCATACATGGGCTCCATGATACTATGAACTTCTAAAGATAAACCCACGCGCACGCGATCAGTATATCTCTTTTGCAAGTGTGACGTCACTTGGCGACAAATATTACCAGAAATGTTCTGTTTTGCATGGAGTTTTTGTTAGTATTGTTTTATCGTTTATATAGTACGTTGACAAATAGATGTGTGCACTTTTAGATAATATATGTTTCAGAATAATAAATTAAAGATAGATTTTTATTACCAAGTGACGTCATGCGCATCGACGTACAGAATTCGATTGCGAAGTGGTTTTATCTTGGAAGTCATAGTATCATGCATGGGCTCGGTGGCCGGACCCTACTCGGATGCTCAGCCGGCGAGGAGAACAAAATTTATTTAGCCAAATCGGCGGCTGAGTGTACGAGCGCACACTTTTTTAGGACAGAGCGCCATCAGCCCAAGCTGGTGACTCTCTATTCGGAACACACACTTTTTCTTATTTTAGGGTCGCCAGTCCCGATGTCAAGTTAGAGTAACTTCAATAGAGTCAGTAAAGTAAATGAGAAAAACTGATATGTGTGCTACCCCTACAATTAGGTGGCTTAACCACAGTCAATCAAAACAGAGGACGTTCCTTTACCCAGGACATCCAAAGTAAATTTCAGATCATAAGCCTCCTCACGTAAGTCACAAGCTGAGGAGGGGTGGAGGAAAAGGCTGGGGGTCACATTCAATAGCGAAGTGTGACAGGTTTGATCATCGGACATGTAAATCCCACTTTTCAATGGTTGATCACATGTGTGTATGTGTGTGTCTGTCTGTGTGTGTTTTAAAGATAATTTACTTACTGTACATTTAACAGCCTGTAAATATATCAAGCTGTAAAGAAAAAATATTTTTTCTCTATTTTTCCGGTGATGTTAACGATGACAGTTTTGTTATATGCTCATTAAAGATGTTTGATATTGCCATATTTATACAAAATAGAGATCTTAATAAACATAATTCATACACGGCGAAAGGCCTTATATGAATTATGCGTTAAAGGCATAACTCATATTAGTCTCCCTGTGGAAAGCAATGGAAAATCACCTGCACCTACATAATACTGTTTGATAATACATAATGTCTGTTTGAAGGTAAAATACCTAAACAATGGAGAAATGCCAATATAATCTTAATACATAAGAAAGGAGACCGAACAGACCTAAACAACTACCATCCTATTTCTCTTTTGTCACAACTATATAAAACCTTCACAAGAATAATAAACAACCGACTAACCTATAAACTTGATGACTACCAACCAGTGGAACAGGCCGGATTCAGGAAAGGACAGAGCACAATCGACCATTTACATGCGCTTAAAATCTTAATTGAGAAAACCAATGAATACAACCTTCCGCTGTACTTAGCATTCGTAGATTATGAAAAGGCTTTCGACAACATTGAACACTGGACGGTGGAAGAAGCTCTGGTCAATAGTAGCATAGATTCAAGATACCGACAATTGATATATGATATTTACCAAAACGCAACCATGACCGTAATTCTGGACGACAAATTAATAACGGATAATATAAAAGTTAAACGAGGAGTCCGACAAGGCGATATAATTTCACCTAAACTGTGTACCTTGACCCTCGAAGATATAATAAAATCAACAGAATGAGAAAACAGAGGAGTATGTATTAACGAAAAGTAACTAAATCACCTTAGATATGCGGATGATATACTCCTGATCTCCTCGGAACGACAAGAACTAGAATTAATGCTGAATGAACAACTCAAGATAGGGAAAGATGGAGAGAACTAGGGGAGACCTATATCCAAACAATGGAAGGATAGAGAATAGGTTCAAAAAAAATATTACCCAAAATTTTAATTTCCCATTTACTAAATACACATTTTAATTTTTTATGATTTATTATTAATAACTTTTGAGCTGCATTCATATGATTAAATGTAATATGGAACTTTTATGTGAATGTCATTTCTTGTTAATCAATTCCTGTAAAACATAAGATAATAAGACACCTCTTGTACATAAATTATTATGGCTTCGATCACGCATACAAGAACATCGATCCAAAAATATTGTATAAAAATTACACATATTTTAATTTCTTATTTTTTTATTTCTTATTATGTTCCGCCATCTATGCGAAGTATCGGCAAACAAATGTATTTTTACAATGAGACAAGCAAGTAAAGTTTTATGAATGAAAATCAAAGTGAGTAGATGGCAGGAGAAACCAAACAGTAGGGGCCATTATGAATTTAACGCGCAGGTCTGAAAACTGGTGAAGTTAGTAGTCTCCTATCCCATCCTGTTTGGAGTGGCCCCTCACCTCGTGGCTGTCTGTTCCTCCGTTGCGTTTATGAAAACATTATGAGAGTGTTCAATAAGATGGCGAAACGTTAAGTTGTAAATATTGAAATGGAGTGGAAAATTGTGTTGACTGTAACCGCTATCAGTAAATTCAGTCCAGTAGTGTATAAAATAATAGTGAATACAAAGTACGCTTAGTGTAAAAACCAAATAAAAATGCGTGAATTCAAAGTAGTAGTTCTCGGCTCGGGTGGGGTTGGAAAAAGTGCATTAACTGTTCAGTTTGTTTCTGGTTGTTTTATGGAAAAATACGATCCAACAATAGAGGACTTTTATCGAAAAGAAATTGAAGTGGACAATTCGCCCTGTGTGTTGGAAATCTTAGACACAGCAGGTACTGAACAATTCGCTAGCATGCGCGACCTCTACATAAAGAATGGACAGGGTTTTGTCGTAGTGTATAGTTTAACAAACCATCAAACCTTCCAAGACATCCGCCCCATGAAAGAACTCATTACCAGAGTCAAAGGAACCGAACGAGTCCCTATTCTCCTAGTCGCTAACAAGGTGGATCTGGATCACCAGAGAGAAGTAGATTACGCGGAAGGTAACGTCCTTTCTCAGCAATGGGGATGTCCTTTCATCGAGGCAAGTGCTAAAAACAGAACCAACGTCAATGAGGTGTTTGCAGAGATAGTTCGTGAGATGAACTTTAGCCCTGAAAAAGAAAAACCAAGTTATTGCTGGTGTACCATGCTCTAATATCAACCCATGCCTCTTCTTTATTCCTCCTGTATACTTTTGTTTTTCTATCATTTTTAATATTATTAATGTTACTACTTGTTGGGAACAATGACAGTAGCTTTGTGTTAACTGTGAATGCTGAACTGATCTGATTAAGATACCTATTTTAATCAACACCTTGTTCTGTTCATTTTTGTCTATTATACTACTGGCTCCTGCTGCTATGGATCTAGACAGTACTTTACTGCAATTATTACACTTATTCACTCAGTTTAGCCCTGCAATTCAGAAATTTTTGTTATAAATACTCATTAATCTATTAGTATACTACATGAGAAATGGTTTATACATTGAAAGTGCACAATATTCTATATTTTTATACATTGAACAAAATCTTCGTAAATAATGCATAAGAATGTATTTTATTTACTAGTTTTTTAAAATGAACCATATCTACTATATAAGATCTATTGATAGTGCCTGAAAAGAACAGATTATGGTGGTACTTCTTTCGGCCTAAAAGTACTTTTTCCAAGTCAACTAACAAGACAATGGCCTCCAGTGTATTCGAAATGAGAATATCATCCTCTATATTACAAATATATTATATTATATATATATATATATTTATATATATATATATATATTATATATATAAATATACATGTATATGTAACTATAAGCTCATACTGTATATATTTAATAATTTTATCAAAGATCTGTGTTTGTAACATAGGAACTTTTTCAATCAAAAAGGTGATGAGTGCTTGGAGATGTCTGCATGTTTAACAAATAAATGTTTTTTGTAAGAAATATTGAAATGTTGCTGATGATATTGTGTGTTTTGAGAGCCAAAAAGGATTTGTGATATATACGTATTATAATAAAGTTTAAGTGAAAAAGTTTGCGTTTCTTTCATTTGTGTTACCAGTGATTTCACAACCCTAATCATTCTTCAGCCAAACAGCATGTCGAAGAAAGGTATGTCATTTCACTTAATTGTTTATAAACATTAAGCTGGATTTAAAATCATTAAATGTGTAAGTTACTTTGCTTTCACCCTTGTATAATCATGAACTTGTAATAAAAACAACTTTTTATCATAATATGTTATCTTTGTTTTGTATATTAAAATAATCTTTTTGTAATTATGTATATCTGTTCCAGTACTATTTTTTTAATGGTTTAATCTCATATGCTTTCTCTTTTTTTGTGTTTTTTGTTAATTTTACATCCATTGGTTCTATTTTCTACACAAATTTTGCTATCTTGTAGTTTAGGTAGTCAATTAGCTTACCTCCAATTTTTAGTATTATTCCCTTATTAATTAGGACTATCTTGTATAAAGCATGTCATTTTATTGTCTATGGATCTCCAAATAATTTTCTGTTTTGTTTCATCTCACATTTTAATAGATACATTAAAATAATAGCTTTTTTTGTAATTTTATATCTTGCTGTACTATTTTTGTACAAGAAGTTTTTAGTTTACTCTCATTTCTGTTCTCTTTTTCAGCTCTATGTTAATTTTCTATCTATCCACTCATATTTTCCATACAAATTTTTCTACTTTTCAGCAGTAGTTTTGCAATTTTTTTTATTGTAAGAGGTTTTAGGTACTGTTTGATTTAGTTTTGTATCTAATTTTTGTTATTCTAAATCCATTGCTTGACAGTGTCTTATGTAAAACATGTTATATTATTTTCTGTGCATCTCCAAATATGATCCAGTCACCTTTTTCAGTGTGTTTTAATAGTCTCATATTTTTCTTGTCTATTTTGGAACTTTTTATATTCTTGATATGTCTACCTTTAAATATGTTCTGTCTTCCAATCTCCAGCCATCTCTATTAGCATCTTCTTTCCTTGATCTCTCAAATCCTCGTCCACTCTAGTTCTTCATTGTCTTCTGCGTTTTCTTTTTTCACTTGGTTTCCATTCTATAATTTGTTTAGGAAGTCTTGTGTCAGGCATTTTCTGAACATATCCGATACAAATTAATATTTGAATCAAATATCAAATTAATTCAAACTGTTATATTTTCTTTCATCAAGTTATCCTCTACATTTCCATTGTTCGAAGTCTATTTCTGTTATTTGTAGCATTTTTATATTATTTGCTTGATTGTTTGATTATATGATTGCTTTTTACAATGGCATTAAATATTCTGGATTTCTTTGCTTATATTTTTATCTCATTCTGTTCAATAGATTTATTGCTATTCTTCCTTAAATATTTTTCATTCTAATGGTTCATCTTGTGTTCTGATATAAGTTTGATTTTCAGGTATTTATTTTCTTTACAATTTTATATTTCCATTACATTATTTATGTTTTGTAGGGCGTATATATCTCCTGGTCCAGAGACTCATTTTTCAGGAATTTACACACTTCTTTTGATATTCTTATTGGTGACTCGTCAGCTCATATCTATTGAATGTTTTCTTCTCTATATCCTGTTCCCTGCTCTGATAATAGATCTTTTAAATTAACCTTTCTATTTTTAAGTGAAATTGGGGATAAAATATCTTTTGGTGGAGGTTCTACCATGAAGTATTCTTTACATTTTATACACCCATCAGTTCTCCTTTGCCATTGATTATATCTTCTAGATATTTAAAATGTGACAGTCAAGTTCCATAAATTTTTTTGTAATCCTTTTTTTAATATAAAACTGTAAATTGTCCACAAATCTGCATTTATCTTGATGTCTCTAATTTCTTTATTTTGTTTTCTGCACAGAGTGATACCATAAAATATTTCGTTCCATTGTCAGCCACAATTATTTGCTATAGTCTGATTTTTCTGATAAAGCTGTTTTAATCTGTGCTCTCCTGCTGACCTTTGCCAAATTTTCAATTCTATGGCTTGTAGTGTTAATTTTGTTAAGTATGTTTTTTATTTACTATACTTCTCTCCACATGTTATGGTTATTTGTTGGTTGTATGCTTTCTCTCTCTTATTGTAGGTGCTTCGAAATGTCTAAACTTGGATATTTACGTTCAAGATGTCTGATAAGTTTCCCACAATGTAATTAGGACCTCCTAAGCAATTAGTTCTCTTTGTTTGGATTTTCATCGTAGGCCCCATTTACTGTTTAGGTACATTTTCTCTGTTTTCAGTAGTTTTCTGCTGAATGTAGACCTTTCTCCCTTTGTATATATTTAAATAATTTTGTAAAGCAGGGGAGAAGCCTTATCAAATGGTAGTTTTTAAGATTTATGGGTTTGCTCCTATTCCATTTGGTTTTAGTGATACTTGTAAGTTTTTTTTGGAAGCCCTTATTTACAAACCAGTCTTACTTCAACCGATTTGCTTGTTGTTCACCTTCAATTGATTCATGATACCAATTTCTGAATTCTGTAATCTTGTACAGATCTAGATGGTTATCATATGTTTTTGGAGACTATTGGTTACTCTCTAAAAGTGTTTGCTGTCTACAATCTACCGCCTCAGTTATGCAAGATATCATAGATTGTTTTTGGGTTCTCTGCTGCTAAGTCTCAATGAAAGAGCCTCATTGTATATAGGTATCCCTTGACTGGTGCAAGTCCAGTAGGGAAGCCTGTTATGATTCTATGTCCTTCCAATATATTATTTTGCCAAGTGCTTGGACTGGTATAATGTTCCAGTTAAAGGTATGTGTTCAGATTCACACCTTTTCGGTGCTTTTTGGCATTGCTACGGCCGGCTCTGTATCTAAGTAATTTATAGTTGATCCTTTTGGCAAATTCAACAACTCTTTTATGCCGTGTATTCCCAGATGATCGGAAACCGATACCGTTATGTTCAGCCAGTTTTCTTTTATTACTGAATAACACCAAATATTTTTTTATATTAATATAAAAGGTATAAATTGCAGTTACCAAATTTTAAAAATGTGATGAATGTTGTATGTTCACTACATCAGCTCAATAGGACTAATTTTTCCTCTTAAACTCGTTTAAATTACTAAAAACTTAAGGAAAATCGATGTTTGGTGTCCTACAAAGGAACTTTTTGTTCCAAAACACTGAACATGGTTGTTAATAATTAAAAATTGTATGTATTTTGTTCCTCTCTTTGTAAACAATGTTTCAAACTATTTATATCCTCTGTAAGTTTATTTATTCATTTCTACAATGTCAATTATAGTATTGTATCAAATATCAGTTTTATGGAGATATATTTTCTTGAACATCCATTTATACAAAGCAATTATAACACACAAGGTCATTGTCTAAAACAGGTTATGATTGAATTTCTTGTTTTCTTGTTAAATTATATATTAACTGTTGTTAATTCTAGCTAATAGTTCGCGGCTAAACAGTAATTTAGCACATTTTATTACACTCTACTTCAGAATTCTTTTTCTAATTGAAACTCATATATATGAAACCCAATATAATACTTTTTTTGTGCTATGCTCTCTTTCCAATTAATACAAAACATGATAATTTTCATCCCTATATATATAAGTTTTCTATAAATAACTCAAAGCAATCTCCATATATTCCCGTGAAGTTTTGGACATCTGCATTTTACTATACTCGATTTGAAAGTGCATGATAGTAGAGTTATTTATGGCAGAAAATTTCTGTTGGTGTCTCAGTTTTGTACAAGAATGTTCGGATGAAAATATTAGTGAATTTTCTTCTCAGTTTTAAAATTTCTCTTAAATATCGCATCCTCCAACAAATTATCTCTTTTTTCTCTATAAGGTAAACCTACCAGTTATTGACACATTTTAGAGGGAAAAAAACTTCATTAAAATACTTAAAATATTCCTACTCTTCCTGTATCATACTTGCTGAAAATCAAAATTTCTCTTCCAGGGAGTAATTGTTGCAGTGTTGTTAATGTAAATAGGAACATTTTAATTAATAAAAAAAAACTTCTTTTCTGTTTTCTTCTAGTGTCGGATACCGAGACAATTTTTTTTTACACCCGTAATTGGACATACTAATTTTAAAAAAAATCCATTTTTTTGACATCCTATAGCATACTGACATGAGAAAAAATCCCAAAAAAAAGCAATTATTTGTATAGTAGTTGTTTTGGGTATATAAACTAAACTATGTGTATTTAAAAAGAAAAAAAACTTAAATGATAACAATAGTACGGCAATGGTGTTTTCAACAAACATCGATAGGATTTTGAAAGTTTACAATCTATAATCTCCTGAAGTTACAATCTCAGGAGTGATGCAATTATATCTAGAAATGTTATACTTGAACATCACATTTTCGTTCGGTTTTTAAATTGAAGGTTAAGGTGAGTTTACAAACTCCTCCAGCATTAATTTCCCGTAGTTATTATTCCTTTGGGACCCTACAAAACTGTTATATCAGGATCCCTTGAAGTTCCTGGTTTGGGCCGAGTCTCAAAGCTGCTTGAACTGAATATGCTTTATAGGGTCTAATATATTTTCGAGAATTCATCGTTCGTCCAAGATTCTAGATTTTGAGCTATATTACCAATATGTTTTTTGTCCTTTGGTCCCACTGCTTTTATTTATTTTTTCATATCAGCATTTTCCGAAATTTGTAATAGTGATGTATCTGTCAATTCGATTTGCAAATCTTTAAAATTTGTGTCATTAGTTAGTCTTTTACTATTCTTCTTTCTTGAGAGCGCGTATAAATATTGCTGTGTTGCTCCTATATTATCTGACTCAGCACCTGATGCTCGTGAAATTTTGTCAACTTTGACTTTATCAACAGTAAAAGGGCACAAGCCGGTAGCTTTAAAAAAACAACGCATTCATGATGGTTTGCTGAGAAATAGATTTTAATGCGTTCTTCAATTTATGGTGCAAATTGTTGTTTTGGTAACTTATTTTCCAGAATTATCAAGCCTCCATATTTGGTAAATTCATTTTATCAGGGGCTCTCCTTCAAGCGGCTTGAATACACCCTACATTCAAAAACCATACAAAATAGTTGACAGATGCCAAGTCATATGGGCGCTCAATGGGCATCGACAAAGAACAAAACCGGGTTTCGTTTCAATTTTCTCTTCATGACGCCAAGGCACAAAAATAGTTGTTATATGTACTCTATAAAAAGTGGGGGGTCCACACATCCACCCCGTTTTCTGAAAGTAACCAATTGCCCATTCTTTTATGTAAAAACCATTGGGCGGAGCAAACTGACCCCAGCAGCATTAGCTGTTTTATCAGTAATGTTAGATATTCCTTTCTTATCTCCTCCTGCACTGCAAACTATTTTTTGTTTTCAACCCTTTTTTATTTTCCTAAAACTCTTCCCCCATATGGCTGAAGGGAAACTGCTGTTCTACATACAACAGCATCATACAGTTATATTCGATTCCTTGTCCATTAGGCATCTCGGAATTTTCTCAAACCAGTTTCGATAGCTGTTAATTCCGTGACATTCTTCATCTAGCTGGTTGTTTCCGCAATCCATTTCCGAAATTTTCAGGATGCCTACCTAAAAAACCTTTATAACTCATTTTGGCCCTGGGGTCTTTCATTTACCAAATTTTGGTAACCGCTTTTGGTTTCCTATAACTATAGTAATATAATTGAATTCTAGAAAGTTGTAACATCCACTGTACCAAAATGGTGTTCCTTCCTCATATGTTGAGGGTTGGAGAAGGACCCATAGTGGCACACTCCCTCAGGATATTTTCCGTTTACTTGGTATTGTACTTTACACACTTCCTCGGGAATATTCATCATCATCAGTAGCTCGACAACCCTTTCTGGGTTCGTGGCCTTGTTTCTAGGATTTTTCGCCTTTCTGATATCTGTTCCTTGCTTTGTTTTTACAGTTGGGATTCTTAAGTGTTTTCAGTTAAAGTACAGAAAGCACAAAACAGACGCGAATGGAGTGAAACTGGGGGGGAAGCCTATGTTCAAAATTGGGACGAATTTAAAGGGCAAAAGAAGAGAAGAAGGAAGAAGATTTCTTTAGTGTTTTCAGGATTCTTGTTCCATGTCTCTTCAGTTTGGGTCTTCCCTTTGACCTACTGGTGTTTGCCTCATTATATGTTTTGGTGTTTCAGTCTCCAACATCCCTTCAAACAGGCCCATCCAGCGCAGACGTCTGATCTTTATGGATGTTATGATCTCGGGTTCATTAATGCTATGTATATATCTTCTGCGCCATATGTCATTTTCCTTTAACCCCCTTATATATGTGTTCTAATAGGTTTTCATCGCTTTTCGACAGTGTCGCATGTCTCTGATCCATATACAAGGAACCTGTTTTTATCAGGGTCTTGTATGTTTGCATTTGGTTCTTCTTGTGATGTTGTTAGATCTTAGATGTTCAATTAGTCCATTATAGTTTTTATTAACGATATGTATTCTTCTCTTTGCAAATGCCAATATTTGTACACTTTTTGTTATTATTCTTCCTCTGGTGTTGACTTTTGACTCCCTAATTATTTTCTCTAATGTGATGTTAAATAGAATACAGGATAGGGCATCTCCCTGTCGTAGGCCCTTCTCACATGAATTGTATCTGTTAGTTCGTTCTTGAATTCGAATTTTGCTGTGTTACTTGTGTTTTTTTTTACTATATCAATGAGTTGAGTTGGAATATTAAACTCTTTCAGTGCACGGTATCAGAAATTGTCGATGGATGCTATCACAGGCACTCTCAAAGTCAATTGAAAGATGATTGTGTCTATATTAAATTCACTAGTCTTTTCCAAGATTTGCCTCAAGACGAAGATCTTCATGATCTATTGTGGACTTCTGCTACGGAAACCACATTGATAATCCCCCAACTATTTGTCCGCATATGGTCTCCATCGGTCATACACAATTATTTGACAGTATTTTATATGCCACAGTTAGTAGCGTTATGCTCGGTAGTTTTTACATTAAGCTGATCTCCCTTTTTATGTAGTGGCATAATTACTCCAGTATTCCAGTCTTGTGCAGTTGTTTATTATTCCATATGTTCAATATTAGTTCGTTGTATCGCATTCGATAGGGAGTCCCTCCTTCCTTTATTAATTCTGCGCTAATGTTGTCTAATGCAGGTGACTTGTTGTTTTTCAGTCTGGTAACTGCTTCTTGCCTTTCAGCTGCTGAAGGGGAGTTGTTTCTCTGGTATCCGTTTGATCCAGTATAATTCCATCATATAGTGGATCTTCGTTTTTTTTCAAACTTTTCTTTGAAGAATTAAGATGATATTTCCGAGGAGAATTTTTCAATTCTCTTGGGGAACTAGTATTTTATTATTTTTTCTCGGATACATCTAATCTGGCTCAATTTTTTTGCTTTCTTTGCTAGATGTTTGGCTATTATATATGTATCCTTCCCTGGTATCCAGTTGATCGTATAGATTTTTATACGTACCCCGACAAAGTGTCATAAATCCTATACTATCAATAATATTCGAACCCAGTATAGATATCATAACAAATTTACTGTTAAATTTCTTTTCGTAATATAAAAATTGTCTTTGATGAGGCTGATATGATCTTCGTGATCACTTGTAAGAGCCTGAAAGGGTGAAAGCAAAGGATGTTGTTTTTTGTATAATAAGCCATTGGGCTAAAATTTTTGTGAAATGCTTACCTGACATCTGTAATTAATTTTAAGTGTCTTAAAACTAATTTAACAAAGAAATTAGAAAATTATTTAAGTACAATTTGTTATGACCGATAAAACTTAAGACGACAGTAGAAGAAGAAGAAAACAGTAGGAAAATACTATGAAAGATATGAGTTATTTAACTAGCATAGATTATTTTTTTTTATACTTTTTTTGGGCTATCCCCAAATAGATTGTCAATGTAGATCTTCCATAATTAAAGAAAACCGATGGATAGACCACTAAAAAGTTGGAATACATGTGATATTGTCCCCGATTATCACGTGATATTAAAGTTATTTGTGCATTTTTAGAAAGTAATAACTAAACAACTAATCAACAAAATAACTTTCCAAATACTTTATAGGATTTTTAGTAATATGTGTCACTTTTCCATATCATTTGTCGGTCTTCATCTTTAGTATTTAAAATCAAATAGCGATCTTACATTGTTTAAAAGTAAAACATATTTTGTTTATTGCATATTGTTATTATCAAATTTATCAAGACCAGTTGTTAGATACTTGTATCAAAGAGTGTCACGAAAGGGCTTTTTTAGTTTGCTAGTTTTTCTCTGGTCTAGAAGAAAAACGAAGAAGTCAGTGAAGTCAGTAACATCGAATGCAAACCAGTATTTTTTTAATATTGTTCTGAAGCTATTTTCTTGTGGCGTTTTGAAGTAATTACTATTTAAATGGGAATAAGCCACAATTAAAGTTAAAGTACGTTTTATTGACGTTTCAATTTCCACTTCGGAAATCATTCTCAAAATAAAAACATTAGTAAATTAAACAACAAATTTTTTTTTGTTACTTAGTGAAAAATTCTTTTAATAATTTAATTTTATCTGACTCATTTATATTGACAATTCAGACATACATTATACATTTTAAAGTAGACTACTTTAAAATGATATTGCCAATATTGTTGAGTCGCGCTCCTGGACGACTTTACTTATAAGATAGTTCATTCGATTACATTAAATCAACTTTAACTTGGAAATACTCATCAGAAATAATCATAGCAGGTAATTCGTCTTTAAAAAGACCACACGCCATGATGACAGTAAAATTCTCCTGTTAGTGATTCCATATTAAATTGTGAGGGAAAACCCAAGAAAAAAACTTCATAATAGTATCCGACATGGTAAGTATTTGGTCGTGCAAACACCTTCAATAAACACCAAATTCTGATTTTATATGTTTGTTATTTAAAAAACATACATGATGTATCCTTTATACTATATGATCATCATTATCATCAGTAGCTCGACAACCCTGGGTCCTGGCCTGGCTGCAACCAGTTGGTAATCTTAAGTGTTTTCAGATTTTGTTCCACTTGTTCCATGTATTTAAGTTTGGGCCTTCCCTTGTTCCATGGAACATGGAACATCCTCTATATGTTACTGACTTTTAATTACTTTTAATAACTTCCTCTTTTAATATGGTTACCCGATCCTACTACATTCTGCCGAGGAATTTGCGACAAAATTGGTCTCATTTAGCATAATTAGAGCCGCTTCTTTGATTTTTCTCCTCTACCATCCGTTTCTTTTAGGACTATATTTGAATCATTCAATTGAACCCTATGTTCATTATCCCATGCCTGTTCACATATTTGAGATCTATCAAATTCTCTATTTTAATAGAGAATTAATCATAAGATTGATGATCACTTATTCAAACATTTAATAGCCTTGATGTTTTACCTAAATAATAATGATCGCATTCACAAGGTATTTTATAGATGCAATTCGATCGATTGTTGAAAATTCCATATTTATAAATGATAATCATTTTTTAATAAAACAGATGTTAACAAATGTTTTTCCTCCAAGAACGAATTTTCGCTTTTGACGGTTTTGCTTGATTATAGTAGTGATTTTTCGGTATAAATACATACACACCTTGTATTTATAGTACATTTTGACGTCTTTTTCAGTTGTTCTAAAATTTCAGTAATTATGAATTTTTTTTAAATAGCAAAAACATTAGAGACAAAAGAAAAAGATAGTTAGTTATAAAATGTGATTTGTCTTAAAAAAAACAACCACATTGTATTAAGACAGTAAAATTCTCTCGTTAGCAATTAAATTGTAAATTTATTATGAGGAAAAACCAGATGCTTAGGTACTTCTTAATGATTATATTTTATACCTGAGCAGATTATGTAGGTAACAACATTAATGGTTTATTAAAATTTTTGCAAAATTTGAGATAAAAATTTTTAAATGATTTTGAAATTCTTCGTTACTGGTTTATGACGTTGGGGATTATCAGCTGTGTCATAAAAACTGCCCCAATCAATAATTTTGAAACGGATTATAGACGAAAAATAAATATAACTATGCATTCATTTCTTCCGAATGAGTTTCAAGAGAAAAAATTCCTGTTTTACAACAATAATCAGCAGTAAGTAGTGTCCTCAATATTATTTTATGATTACTGTTTCTATAATCCTCTATATCAGTAAGTATATAATATATTATGTGTAATTAATTATTACCAAAAATTTTTGTAAAAATTATCACCGTTCCGAGTATTTGTTGAGTAACACAGTGTTTGCATATAAAACCTGTACAGATAAGCTCTAAAATGTTATACTGATGACAGATATACTCTTTTCGGAATTTAATTGTGGACACTTTCGTTAAATAGGAAGAAATTATAAATTTAAATTATCAAATGAGTCACCAAAAATGCATTTATTCGTCATTGAATTGTTGTCTTTGTTATCGATGGTTGCTATCTGTATTATTCACAAAAGGAATTTTAGAATTGTTTATCCTTTCGTTAATAAACAATCTAGTACCTTTATTTTTTTATTTGTTTAGTAAAATAGAGTTTACCGACCAACGATAGCAATTAAATATCTTCTTCTTATACCTCTTGGAGATCTTTCGATCTGTTTAATTCTGAAGCTGCCTCTGGTTAATTTCCTGGCATAGATTGCCAACTATCCCTTTATCTTTTAGGTGGTCTTCCGGGAGATCTTGAGCCGGCGGGTTGTTTTCTAGGGCAATTTTTGGGAGTCTATTCATCCATTCGTCTTACATGATTGTACCAAATCCTCTTACGCTGCCTGCCCTATCTTACAATATCTTGAATTTTGCACTTCTCTCTAACGTTTGTATTTCTCACCCTGTCCCTTCTTGTTTTGCCCACTATTGCTCCCAAGGTTTTCATTTCGGCCACCCTTAGCATCTGTTTCGTTTTATTAGCATATGTCATGATCGGTCGTATGCAAGTCTTGTAGATTCTAATTTTACTAGCTGTACGCATATTACGGATTTGAACAGACTATCTCCCGCAGACATCCTGACAATGCGGATGTTTTGTTGATCTGACTCCTTAGGTCCTTTACTGGGTTGTGTGTGCTTGACATATCTATGCCCAGATATCTGAATTGCATCACCTGTTCTATGGGGTTTGTTCTCAACCACTAACTTACATCTGAGCGGATCTTTGCTATTGTCATACATTTAGTTTTGTTGGTAGAAATGGTCATATAGATAGAAATAGAGCTGTCTCTGAAGATCATCTTCTGATTCGGCAATAATTGCTGCAACATCTGCGTAACACACCAAACAAATTCTTTTGTTTCTCATTCTGTATTCGAGATTGAGAGATGTTACTTTGTTTATAATTTTGCCCATGAGTAGGTTAAACAAGAAGGGGCTTAAACTGTCGCCTTGTCTAATTCCTCCCGGTGTTGGAATATTTCAGTGAATTGGTCTCCTGCTCCAACTTTGGTTACATTGTTGTTATGTAGATTATGGACTATCTTTGTTATGTTGGTCGGTGTTTTATTTTCTATTAATATATTTAGAATGTCTTCCAGGCAAACCCTGTCAAACGCCTTCGTCAGATCAATAAAGCAAATATACGCTGGCATGCCGAACTCTATAGCTTTTTCATTTAATTGTTTTATTAAGAATACTGCATCTGCTATAGACCGCCCTCTTGTAAAACCTTGTCGTTCTTCAGCATTAGTGATTTGCCTTTCCAATTTGTCCTTAAGAATACTCGTGAAAAGTTTCATCGTTGTATTTATTTATTAAGAGGGTTATTCCTCTGTAGTTTTGTGGGCAAGTTTTCTGTCCTTTTTTAAATATGGGGATTGTGATGCTCTTATGCCATTCCTCTAGTCTTTCTGAACTAGCAAGTTCAGAGCCTCCATATTTTAAGACTTAATTGGGTATTCCATCTGTTTCAGATGATTTTCTGTTTTTTAGCTTCTTCATCTTTGTTTCTACCTCTTCGTTATTGACTGTAGCACTTATAACTGCTTCGTATTGGTTTATATTAAGAGATAATATGTGCATTAAGATCCCCGGATACGATAATTTTGTGTTTAGCATTTATGTTATCTACGGTCTTTTGTAGTTGCTGATAGAAATTTTCAGTTTCTGTTGTGAGTTTAGATATGTCTGGGGCATATGTGCTTATCAGGTTTGTTGTGATGTTACGCATTTTTATAGAGATTTTTAATAACCCATCGTTGTTGTATTCGATATCTTCGTTGCTTTGCGTGTATTTATCGTACAGCAAAATTTCAACTCCTGAATTTGCTCTTTCTTGTTTATCTTTTCCGCAGTATATGAGTGTAAACTTTCCGTATTTTGATGTTCCTTGCCCTTTTTTCTTTGTTTTTCTATTTTTGGAGATTGCGCAGATGTCAATATTGTGTTTCTTCATTTCTGTTATGATCTCCTGGTCTCTTCCGCTCCACGACGTTATGTTCCAACACTGTGATAGGGTGTTTAGGTTTTCGTTTAACAATTCGTTTTTCCGTTATCATAGAGCGTATCGTCATCTGATAGTTCCGTCTTGATTCGAGGCTGTATCTTCAGTTCTGTGAGCCAGTTTGGATTTTTTATCCCAGTCAGGTGGCTAACCTCACGTTAGATCCCTCCTCCTTTATACGGGCTTGGGACCGGCAGTGTCATCAGATGAGCTATTCAGTCCACCCATCAGACAATTTGGGTGGAGTTCAATTAAATATAAAGTTTATTATTTGTTCTTATACAGGGTGATTCATGTATATATTTACGTCATAAGGGCGAACACTCACTCATCCTAGATACCTACGTAAAGGGTAGGGTACTCGTAATTTAAATATTTTATTCGCTTTAGAGTATATATTTAAATTCTAAATTTCAATTTTTATATACAGGGTGGTTTTATATACAAAGTGCTGTAGTGCTCAGAACAAAATTCCGGATCGTACTTGAACTGGTGCCGTAATTTAATAACTATCAGTCTTCCGATGAGGAATCACCTTTACCTGGATTCTACATGATTGACAGTATTTTGCCAATTGATAGCTGTAACATTATTTAACATACACCTGCCTTTGAGTTTAATCATTTCATCTACTAAATATTTTTGGAATATTGGAATATTTTTTTGTCGTAACCACGTTTAAATAGCCTTCCGCGTGGTCATCATCATCAATCAGCCCTGAGTTGTCCATTGTTGAACATAGGCCTCCTAGACTTTTCATAGACTTTTCCATCTGCTTCTGTTCTGCGCCTCTGCTATTCAATTGGTCACGATTCTTTTAAGGTCGTCGGTCCATCGCGTTGGGGGTCTTCCTCGGCTTCGCTTGTCAGCCCGTGGTCTCCACTCAAGCAATTTTTTTGTCCAACTGTCGTCTTTCATTCTTGCAACATGTCCGGCCCATCTCCATTTTTGCCTTGTAATATGTTCGATAATGTCTTCCACTCCGGTTCGTCTACGAACTTCCTCGTTTCTTATTCTATTTCTTAAGCTTATTCCAAGCATTGATCTCTCCATCTTTCGTTGTGTCCTTCTCAATTTTTCGGCTGATGTTTTTGTGAGAGTTAAGATTTCTGCTCCGTATGTGAAGACTGGTAGAACGCACTGGTTAAAAGCTTTTCTTTTTAAATGGATCGGTATATTTGTTTTAAATACGTCTCTCATTTTTCCGAATGCAGCCCAACTCAGACTTATTCTTCTGAGTAGCTCGCATGTTCTGTTATCTCGCATTAACCTTATTTCGTGACCCAAATACACATATTTTTCCACAAGTTCTATGGGCGATTTTTTGATTTCTATTAGCTCATTCCGCGTAGTACTGGTTGACAATTTTTCATATTTTCTACTGTGGTATGATGCATTATCTAAAACAATGACTGCATTTTCAGGTAAAGTTGGAAAAATTCTTTGTAACCACTCTTCGAAAAGATCGGAATTCATATCTTCGTGGATTTCACCCTTTTTCCTTAGACTCGAATAGTTTCTTGGCATAAAACTTAGCAATAAACTAGAAATTAATTCATAGCGGTTCACTTTTCTGGATTCAATGAATTGGTTGATATCTTGATTTTTCTAGGGATGAATTTTGTGCTAGGGGGATGATGGGGTAGATTTTGGAAATTAGTCAATGTACCAATCAAGAGCAATTCATTAGTAATACAATATGCCGCCAATATTGGATCTGTAACCTTTTTAATTAACAAAATACAGCTATGGCTATGCTAGCTTTACCGTAAAATTAGCACAATCATTGTTTCTCTGAAACGGTTGCAGCAATAAATTGGCAGCAACAAACTCGCATCAGCCTGTAAGGCTATTAGCGAAAAAAGAAAAAGTATTACTAATAATTGAATAGCATAACAATTAAATTTTGTATAAATAGTTTATTGCTTTTAGATATTGGATAATCACTTTGACTTTGGCACCACACTTTAAGAATAGTCCTCTCAAATTCTCCGGGATTTCGAATTAACATTTTTCCGCACTGTGTAACGTACTACACTAAAAGGTGTTTTACTGTTAGCGTGGTCTCGCAAGCGTAACACTCCTGTTGGGGATCCCTTGTCATCAGATGTCCATGTGTAAGGCGACTACAACCAAGCCGCAATCATGTGATGATAACCTAAGAAAAACCGTTGGTGGAACTATCAGACCATCGTTGAAATATTGGTTTTATCTCAAGTAATTTTGCCTGGTTTTTGTGCCATCTGCTATTCCATATGTTAACTATTATGATGTGGGAATATAATTTAAGATCTGTCCCTGGAGTTTTTGGATAGAACTCAATAGTTGTATCCTCTAAGGTTTCTCGTGCATATTTATCGGCCAGATCCTTTCCCGTGATTCCAATATGAGATGGCACCTACAGGAAAGCAATGTTTCTGTGATTTAGGTTGTGCAATTCTTGTCTAATGAGATTGACCACAGGATGGAAAGAATATATTTTTGAGATAATTTCTAGAGAACTTAGTGATTCAGTAATTTTTAAGAAGTTAGTTTCAGGGCATTTTGTAATGTGACATATGGCTTTATATATTGCTAAGTGTTCTCCTGTTAAAATAGTATTAGTCTTTGCTAGTTTATATTTCTGTATTTCATCCTTCCTTTGTTACAAAGGCAGATGCTACACAACGTTCTGTTTTAGATTCATCGGTGAATAACTGTTTGAAGGAAGAAAATTGAGAAATTAAGGTTTGGTATTTAGAATTAATTAGCTGAAGATTGTTTTCTTTCTTATTTTCTGATAATAGATCCAAATTTATGTGAGGAGAAGATATTAGCCAAGGAGGGGAAGTTGGCATCTTGCTAGGATAGATTTCGGGGACTTTAAGGTTTAATTCATTTATAATTTGTCTGCATCTTTCGTAAAAGGGAATGTGGGTTTTTGCGTGCTGGATATTCGAGCAGCGAATGGTTTGGTGATATTGTAAAGAGTACCGCTTCGATGCATATGAGAGCATTAATTCCTGTCTTCTTAAATCTAATGGTAGTTCAATGAGTTCGGAGTGAAGACTTAAGATAGGGGTTGTTCTAAATGCACCGCTTATTATTCTAAGAGCTTTTTGAATGGTGTCTAAAACTTTTAGAGTTGTTGTTGAAGCAGACAAGTAAGCGTGGCATCCATAATCGATCTTGGAGCGGATGAGTTCTACAGTCCGCTCCCCAGATCGTACCAGAAAGACGTTTCAAGAGGTTTAGTCTTTTTTGACATATAGCTGATATATATTTAATGTGGTCCTTCCAGGTTAGAGCTTGATCAAATATTAAACCTAGATATTTAATTGTATTTACATATTCAAGTGTCTGACCCCCAAGTTCAAAGTAGACATTACTTTTATCTGTTTAAGTCTCTTTGAGAATATGATGCAGCGAGTTTTAGATGAAGCAAATTGAAAACCACTCATTTTAGACAATGCTATAAATTTATCGAGTTGATCTTGTAGTAAATAAATTGTTTTGATATGCTAACTTTACAGACATATTTTTAAGGCAACTATAAACTGATTCGTAATCAGTTGTCTCACTTTTAATTGAATTATCCTTGTTATTTCTGATTCTCTTTAATGTAGACATCCCCTTAATAAAACATATTTATGGGTTTTTTAATAATACATGTCTTGATTTCATAGGACACGAACCTTGAACTGCCTTATCTTGTTAGTAAGTATTAACCTTTTGCGAGTTTTTTGTCTTAAAATTAATCACAGAATATTAAAAATGATTTCATAAGAAAACTCGATTAACAACAGTGCCTTAAGCAAAGAGAATAAAAAAAATTAAAACTTTTTCAAATATATCTTGGAAATAAATCAGAAACTTTTAGTTAATTATTTGACGTGTTGGCTTAGAGATTGAAAGCTGTTTCCAAAACACACTTTTTGTTTATTTAAGCAATGTATCTGTACTCGCTTATTAAACTGTTTATTCGGGCTGTTGGGCCGTTGTCTTCTGTTGAGATTAGTTCTCGACGTTTCGCCAACACTAGGGGTTGGCATCTTCTGGAGATGTTGATGCTTCGCTTGTAAGCAGAAACTGACGACGCGTTGTACTACGGAGGCAATATTTATAATTCCCACTCGCCTCCCCTCCACTGGTTTCGGCTTGAGGGGGCGTGTCGTTGTTTATAGTAGCTTTTCTATCTCCGTGTTTGGCGGGAAGGGCGTTTGTGGATTTTAATACTGGTATCCATGTTTTGTTGATTTTTAGTCCTTCTTCTATCCTATTGAAATTGTTTGGGTGCTTGTATATTTCCACCGCTTCCCGATATAACCGTGGGTAGTACTGTGAAGTTTTGTCCAGCATCTGTGTTTCTTCAAATAGTATTCGATGTTCTCCGCTTCCCAAAGCGTGTTCGGCAACGGCAGATTTGTCGATATGTCCTAAACGACAATGGCTTTTATGTTCATTTATCCTGGTGTTGGTGTGTCTTTTTGTGGTTCCCACATATACCATTCCACATGTGCATGGTATTCGGTATACTCCGGCCGTTGCTAATGGGTCGCGTTTGTCTTTTACCGATCTTAAACAATCCTTGATCTTCTTTGTAGGTCTGAAGATGGTCTTTATGTTGGCTTTCTTGAGTATTCGCCCAATTCTGTCCGTTACCCCCGATATATAGGGCAAGAACGCTTTCCCTTTACATTCTGTTTCTTCGTCCCTTCTTCTAGATACGTTGTTCATCGCCTTGTGTATTTCTCTTCTGGTGTACCCATTAGAGGTGAGCGCTTTTTCAATATAAAGAAGTTCACTTTGGAGATGTTGTGGTTCACAAATTCTCTTCGCCCTCTCTGCCAAAGTTTTGATGATACCTTGTTTTTGGCTAGGATGATGATTTGAGTTCCTGTTTAGGTATCTGTCTGTGTGTGTAGGTTTTCGATACACTTTATGTCCTAAGTGACCTTCCTTTCGATTTACTAATACATCCAGGAACGCTAGTTGTTGAGCTTTTTCTGTTTCCATCGTAAATTGAATATTTGGATGTAGTGTATTTATATAAGCCAGGAAATCGTTTAGTTTTTCTGCTCCGTGACCCCAAATCACAAAGGTGTCATCAACGTATCTGAACCATACCCTAGGCTTGTATGCTGAGTCCATTATCTTCTTCTCTAAATGCTCCATGAAAAGGTTGGCTACGACCGGGCTTAGTGGGCTTCCCATTGCTACTCCATCCATCTGTTCATAAATTTGGTCTTCCCATGAAAAGTATGTGGTAGTTAGGCAAATACGGTATAATTCCACCATATCCTTGGAAACTAGTCCCTCAATTAAATTCAGAACGTCTTCTAGGGGGACTCTTGTAAATAGGGAAACCACATCAAAACTAACAAGAATGTCAGATTCCTGCAAAGTTATTCCTTTGATCTTCTCAATAAAATGGGCGGAGTCTTTTACAAAGGCATCGTTTTTTCCTATATGTGGTTGTAAAATATCGGCCAGATGTTTTGCAAGGCTGTAAGACGGAGATCCTATGGAGCTCACAATAGGGCGGAGAGGTACATCGTCTTTGTGTATTTTCGGCAAGCCATACAAGCGTGGTGGGACTGCTTCGCTGTTGCATATTCTTGGCTTTATCTCCTCTGGTATGGACGAAGATTTAATAAGTCTGTTGATTTTCCGTAGGGTGACTGCTGTGGGATCTTTTTTAAGTTTCTTATAAACCGCAGGATCTAGAAGATTTTGTATTTTCGTTTTGTAGTCGGCTGTCTTCATTACGATCGTGGCGTTTCCCTTGTCTGCTGGTAAAATTACAACATCTTTGTCTGCGTTTAACGATTTTATGGCACGTATTTCTTGGTGGCTCAAATTATTTTTCGGTGTCTTAGCTTTATGCAAAATTCTTGCTGATTCTGTCCTTATTTCTTCAGCTGCTTCGATTGGTAAGTTGCGGATCGCAGACTCTATATTAGCGATGATGTCTTCTTTGGGTATAACTTTAGGCACAATCGCAAAATTTCCCCCTTTGGCTAGCAATGATGTTTCAGCTGAAGTTAAAACTTTATCTGAAAGATTGACCACTGTTCTTTCTGTGTTTTGTTTTGATTCTACCTCCTTATGTTTGGTTAAGCGTTCGTATTTGTTTTTCTGGCGTTCAGTGTTCCTTTCTAGTTCATTTTCCATTTTCCTGTAACAAATGGATTCAATTTTATTCCAATCTTCATATTTCAACCTGCTGCTCAAAACGTAAAACAAATCTAGAAGCTCCTTGTCAACCTTCGCCAAATTTCGTCTGGTGTCATGTATTCGTTCTCGTAATAGTGCTTTTTCCATGCGTGTATATATTCTATTGGCTTGACTTGTTCTGATGGATCGATTTGTTCGTAAGAAGTTCGGTAGTACCCCGTTGTCTCGACATCGTGATAGAAAAGCTAACGACGCAAGAAGTTGAGCTTTCTTCTTCCGTAGACAATCTAGTCTTCTGTAGTATGTAGTTACCTCCTCCCCGTAGAGGCGACTGATAAATTGTGTTAAATTTTCTGCTTACAAGCGAAGCATCAACATCTCCAGAAGATGCCAACCCCTAGTGTTGGCGAAACGTCGAGAACTAATCTCAACAGAAGACAACGGCCCAACAGCCCGAATAAACAGTTTAATAAGTTAGACGATGGCCGTGAAAGCCTAACGCAATTTATCTGTACTCGATTTAGAATTTTAGATATTTATAAAAAGTTAGATATTTATGAGAGAAAAAGTAGACATATGTGGAGTTTCAGAAACCCACTGGAAGGTCAGGGTCACTGGGAATCCAACTACTATAAAATATTCATGTCGGGAGCCAATAAAATTGGCCAAAAAGCCGTAGCAATGCTGGTACAGGAGAACCTGCAAAATGTGTATGTGAATACCTACCAATAAATGACCGCCTAATTAAAATTACTCTCGATGGACAGCCAACAAAGACCCATGGACTACAAGTGTATATGCCAACATGCGATGGAACAGATGAAGAAGTGGAAGAGAGTAATTAAACAGTAATATCGCTAATATAACCAAAAAAGAACCAGTCATATTACTAGGTGACTGGAATGCAAAAATAGGCAAAACAACAACAGAAAAACTGCTGAAAGGAACAGCAGAAAGGAACATATCACGAAGATTGAAGGTTTCTGAAGCTAGTGCACGATGTATAAAGAAGAAGATTAAATGGAGGGAAGAATTAAGTCCAAAATGAAAGAAAAAATGAGGCAGAAAGCCTATTTTCACTTTCCTTCTTCCCTCTTCGTTTTTTGGATCTTCTGGAGGATTTATTATCACTTCCACAGTACCAGAAATATCAGTTACGGCTGGATGACTAATGTCATCGTCGACAATGCCATCCTCATCCGATTGGGCATTAACTTCTGATGGAATCACAGTGATATCCGCTTCGATGTGGTCTGAAAAACACTACTTGCTTGTGCTACCCGTAGAATCATTGACAGTTTATTGTTTCCAAACTTATGTTATTGAAAAATTTGTTACGATAAACAAATTGAACTTTCAAACTAACTGATGATTTCATATGAAATTTTAACCCCATTTCAAACACTATTAGACCCAACTTCCACTTTCTTTCTTTCAAGGACACATTCTTTCTTTTCCTGTAGAACAGTCACACTATCAGCGAAACAAAAATGCCAATAAAATGTATTTGTCTCCCTTGTTAAATATAACAAAATTGCATGAATTGTATCAAGAATATGTTCAAGAAACTAAGATGGACAAACGGTTTTTGGTTTCAAAAAGTTTTTATACGCACATTTTCTCATTATAATTTAATTTTGGCTTTTGGCCAGCCCAAAAGTGACACATGCAGTACGTGCGATGCGAATTTAGGGAATGAGATCCACAAAGAAAAATTTAAATTTGCTTTTGAGCAACAAAAAGTCGATAGAGAACGGGCTCATAATAATAAAGAAATGTGCTATTAACCATGGACCTACTACAGACCATGCGTTTACCACGCCTTACCACTTATAATACATTTTATTTGAGGCAGATGTGCTTCTATAATTTTAAAATCCACACAATAACGTCAGAGGGTGATAAAGCCTACTTTTTTAATTGGACTGAAGACGTAGCAACGAAGTGCAGTCTTGAAGTTGGCAGTAGCTTGCACACATTTGTTCAACTTTTAACAAACAGAAAGAAAGAAATAAACCATCTTCTCATATGGTCTGACTCGTGTGCAGGGCAGAACAAAAATTTTAACCTAATATGCATATATCAGTACTTAATTTTAAAGGGATACGTGAAGATAATAGACCATAAATTTCCAGAAGTAGGGCATTCCTTTTTAGATTCTGGTAGACATTTTGGAATAATTGAAAAGAAATTACGAAAAGTTGAGACTATATATGCCGCAGATCAATTTAGAGATGTTATAAGAGTAATCACATAGATACAATAAGTAAAAAAGGTTCTGCTATTATAAATATGATTGACCATTTTAAAAATATGGCAGACATAGAAAATAAATTACACTTATTAAATAGAAAAAAGAATTGCCGTGGAGATAAAATAAATTTTAGAGATGATATCAAATGCATACGTGTGGATAGCTACGGTGAATATTACTACAAAAACTCCTTAGACCCAAACACGCCGTTCTTAAATGTGGATATAATAAATAATGTAAGGGCGAATTCAGGAGAAGGTTTTGTATTAAAAGTTATACCAAACAAAACGAATACTCTGTCCGTTGAAAAAATTAATAATTTAAAAAAACTACTTTGTTTTATAGAGGAAACTTAGACATTTTTATACTCGTCTATTGGAAAATAAAGAAGGCGCAGAAATCGAAAATGAAATAAATAAAAAAAATTAAAAAAAGAAGAACGAATTAGGAATTTGTTTTTACATCGTTTATTGTTTCTTGTATCCTTTATGCATTTTGAATTAAAAATGTTTGCTGAATTATTATTGTTAAATTGTCATTATTAAAAAGTGTACTTTAAGGTCTAAGTTTCTTCAAAATTGTATCACTCTAGGCTTATTAATCAAAAAGTTCTAATTAAACACATTGAATTCATTTTACTTGAAAAGTTGTTTATGTTACATATATCCTTCATGCACTACTTATGTCTTCAATTACCTACAAATCTGTTCAAAATTTTATTTTCTACTGGTAGAAAAATGGTACATTTTTGCCCTTAAATTGTTAATAATTTAAAAAGTTCACCGAAACCACTGCAAGAAACATGGAGGTTTGGATTATCGAAATCCATAAAACTCTGAAAAAAAATTTCTGGACGAAAATGGAGAAACTGGTAAATAATTTTCAAATGGCGTGTACTATTGTTATGTTGGAAATATAACTAATCCAATATTTTAATAAAAAAAACCTTCAACAATAACAACTAATAAAAAAACTAAATTGAACTAGGATTTGATTTGAATTTGTAGAAAATTGTGAACGAAAATCAACATATAAATAAAATTACGTGTGTATTTCTATTTTGTTTTGCAATGTGAATATTAAAACACAGCTACTTTGCTGACTAATATGGATTGGTGATTCAATCAGGTTAGTTTATGATTGGTTTAAAGTTATCGACGTTTTTAAATGATAAAAACTACTGAAAACATTTACAAAACAAACGAGGTGGAAGTCAGAATAGATGGCCAACTTATCGAATCTATAGACATAAACAACGGAATAATACAGGGGGACTCGTTAAGCTCTCTTAAAATTAATCCGATCAGAGATATTTGTAGAGAGAAGTGAGATAGTAGGTAAACAAAGCAAACAGGCGACTGACACGATGCCTTAATGTCTAAATATCCATTATAATACAATTAATGACCATTCTAATGAGTATTAGAAACAAGACCTGGCAGAGTCACAACATACTTGCGCGGTCGATTAATACTTTTACTGCTTGGTGATTGGTCTATTGCTATTTTAATGACCCTTGCTTTCGCCATTCTACTGATGTGGTTGTTTTATTCCTTTCTATATTTGGTGTCCATTTGTTTATTCTCTGTACATTACATTTTGTTCTAATCTCGTCACTCCTGATTCGGCCTCTCAGCGGGTTTCCTGTAATTCTTTTAGAGTATTCTTATTTCTGCCGTTTCCAGCATTTTCTTGATAGCATATTAAGAGAAGAAGTCATCTATGCCATCAAAAACACAAAAGAGGGTAAAGCTACTGGACCAGATGAGGTGCCCATCGAATTATTAAAACTCATCGATGAAGATGTTATTGATGTAATGGTTGAACTCTTTAATCTAATATATCAGACTGCCACAATCCCCAGACAATGGCTGCAATCAACCTTTGTAGCAATTCCCAAAAAACCAAGTTCAACAACTTGCTCAGACCACAGAACAATAGCTTTAATGAGTCACACACTTAAAACATTTTTGAAAATAATTCACAGCAGAATTGTTAAAACTCTTGAATATGAGATTAGTGACACACAATTTGGCTTTAGAAATGGTATGAGTACAAGAGATGCTTTGTTCGGCTTGAATGTGCTGGCTCAGAGATGCATGGACATGAATCAGGATATGTACGTATGTTTTGTAGACTTTGAAAAGGCATTTGATAAAGTTCAACATAAAAAGCTTGTAGATATATTAAAAAGCAAAAATATTGACAGTCGTGATCTGAAAATTATATCTAATTTATATTGGAATCAAACTGCCAAGGTAAGAGTTGACAGCCAGTACACCGAAAATATCAAAATACAGAAAGGAGTCCGCCAGGGTTGCGTGCTGTCCCCACTACTTTTCAATGTCTACAGTAAAGCGGTATTTCAAGAAGCGCTCTCAGACTCAATAGAAGGTATATCTATCAATGGAGAAGTTTTGAATAACTTACGTTTTGCAGACGATACAGTAATAATTACGGATAACAACAATGATTTACAGAACGTAATGCAACGCCTTAATGAACGCTGTCATGAGTACGGACTGAAGATAAATTTAAAGAAAACTAAATGCATGATCATGACTAAATCTGCACATGCAAATATCTAATTGACTATTGAAGATACTGCAATTGAGAGTGTTAATAACTATAAATACTTAGGAACATGGATAACATCAGATGTAGAACAAACCAAAGAAATTAAGACACGTAAGTATTGAAATAGCACGTACATCATTTATTAAACTTAAAAAGTTTCTTTGTTGTCGGGATATAAGGTTAGAACTACGCCTGAGAATGCTTCGATGTTACGTGTTCTCTACTCTTCTTTATGGTTTGGAAGCTTGGACACTAAAACAAGTTCATCTGAATAAGTTGGCCGCCTTTGAATTTTGGTGTTACAGAAGAATCCTACGAATATCATGGATTCAAAGAATGTCAAACATGGAACTAACTAGAAGGATAGGAAATAAGGCGGAAATAATATTAACTATTAAAAGACGAAAACTTGAGTACTTGGGACATGTGATGAGAGGGCAAAAATAGGCATTATTACAACTTATTATGCAGGGCAAAATCCGAGGAAAGCGAAATGTGGGAAGACGAAGAATATCCTGGCTTAAGAACTTAAGGGAATGGTTTGAATGCAGTAGTGCAGAATTTTTAGAGCGGCAGTCAACAGAGTCCGCATAGCCATGATGATTTCCAACCTTCGATAGAAGATGGAACTTAAAGAAGAAGAAGGTTGTTCTATTCCTTTCTATATTTGGTGTCCATTTGTTTATTCCCTGTACATTACATTTTGTTCTAATCTCGTCACTCCTGATTCGGCCTCTCAGCGGGTTTCCAGTAATTCTTTTAGAGTATTCTTATTTCTGCAGTTTCCAGCATTTTCTTGGTTTTGGTTTTATCACGTCTTGTTGCTGATGCGTGCGTCAATATTTTTCTTATACTGGTCTTATAGATTCTGGATCTCATCTCACAGTTAATGTGTCGATTACGCCATCTGTTATTATCTTTGCTCTTTATACTTGATCTTTCACTTCTTTTCCAAAGTCTCCATAGCTGGACAGTATAATCCATAGGTACTTTATTTCCGTTACTTGTTCAATGCTAACTCCATCGACTTTCGACATCGATCTGTAGAATTTGTTGATGTGTGTATAAACACATATATTTTCTATCTATTTTTTAGATGGTCTCTAATATTATATCTTCTAGAGTTTAGTATGCACTCTAGATGAAATTTATGAGTGAAAAACTCCTTTTTGACATTTTTATACCAGCTAACACTCACATACTATTTTTTCAGTACGGAACAATCTCTAAATTTAGTTGTCATATTTACTAATTAATTATCAGAATAGATAAGAGCATGGAATGCAATAACTTAACTATGCTATTTATTAAAACTATTGTTATTGTAAGATTTTTTATAAAAAACACTTGATCGGTGCTTTTATACAAATACGATCTGATCAATGAGACCAATTAGTAATTTAAATCTAATTTAAAAGTCACAATTTACAACTTAGTCTAAATAATAATAGATAATAAATAGAGTATTCAATGCTTGCCTTGCATTATTAAAATTCTTTTGGTATGCAAATGGTTTTATGTGCCATATTCTAGTCTGAAAGCTGTATCAAGTTTAATGTGATCAAGTGAATGTGATCATTTCGCAGAATTGAATAGGTTATCTTTACTTTAACAACTAAATTAGTATATTTTCGTTTTGTTTGCCTTATTTATTATCTGTCATCTTTGTAATTGATTTGCTGTTCCTGTTATGAGACTTGGTTTGTCGTAATTTCGGCTTCCAACATTGCTACACATCTTCAAGTTTTGTTGAAAGTCAGATTTTGCAGGTCTTCTGACAATTAACTTCTTCATGTTTTTCGCGGTTAACCTTTTGATTCCGTGTCATGTATTTTATCCTTAAACTTCACTAGATTATTTTGTAAACTTAACATTCAAAAACGTTAATATTTAGAATACGTATCCAACTTGTTGCTTTAAGGAAGTTATTCCATATACTCGGAGAGATCATGTAGAAGTAATGTGTTCTATGGTTGTTCTTTAATGACTGCAGTCATAATCTGGAAACTGAATCTTACATCACTTTGCTAAGATGTCAGCAAATCTACTCCATCCGGTACGGCTTTTAGTTAATGTTACCAATGGCTTACGATTCAAATCAAATCCTGGAACCACTTGATTAGGAAGCCTTCTATTTTCCACCATTTATTTGTCTCAAAGTCATTTGAAATTAGAGACCCGGAAACTAGCAGTGGCGGGTTTCTGGACTTTAACCTAGTTATTTTAAGTGAGCAATATCTTGATGTATAGGTCAGGCAGTCCGAGATGGATATACCATGTAGCGCATGGAACCATCTGAACCAGCAAGAATCATAAGTCAACAACAAATGGTGGGAAAGCAATTCAAGGGGCAAGAAAAAATACAATATATGGGTGAAGTACAAGGGATTTAAGAGAACTCTAACATAAAAACTGAAGAACGAAAGCTATGGAGGAGATTAATTGAATAGACTATGGCCCAATCTGGTCTGTGGAGTCAATGATGAGGATGATAGGTCAGACAGGTTTATTATTAATCTTTTTATGCTCTATTAATAGCGCATTCTTTGTGCGGATTTGTGGTAGGACGGGAAACAATTGGAATGGTGTGCATCTTCTCCCGGATCATGTATTAAGTTTACTGTTCTGGTAGCTGTCTGATCAGGAGTAACTGCGATTGCTTTGTCGTTTATTAGTATTGTACCACCATCTAGTTTCCTCAGCAGACTCCAAGCCTTTCTACTAGAAGTTTTCAGCTGTATCCGAACATTTTTGTTTCCTTTTTCGTCCAGAAGTTTTAACAACTTGTCAACTATTTCTGAGCTTTCTTGTTGTTGACACTCTTCCTTAGTTGTTAGAGATAATTATGACCTAAACATGTAATGTTATCTTCTTCTTCAGCCTTTATTTATCCATTGTTGGACATAGGCCTCCTCCAATTGCTTCCACGCTTTCCTATCTTTTGCAATTCTCATCCACTGCTTTCCAGCTACAGCTGTTATATCGTCTATCCATCCCTTTTTGGGTCTTCCCACGCATCTTTTTGTCACTTGAGGTCTCCTGAATTTCACCTTACGAGACCATCTGTTGGTGTCTTGTCTTGCTACATGTGCTACCCATTGCCATCTCAATGTCGTTATTGTTCCCTTGATGTCGCTTACTTTAGTTCTTCGACGTATTTCGGTGTTATGAATTTAATTGTTCTGCCATTTTTCTTGTTATTGCCATAGTTTCCAATCCATAAGTTGCAACTGGTAATATACAAGTGTCATTTTCGTTTTAAGTGTATTGGGATTTTTCTGTCTTTTAAAATGAAGCTCAACTTACCAAAAGCAGCCCATGACAATTGTGTCCTTCTTTTATTTTCCAGGGTTTGATTTTTCTTTTCGTTTTTAATTGCCTGTCCTATATATATATATTCTACCTTTTCTATATTGATGTTATCTATCGTGACGTTTTCTAGGCTTGCTTAGACTTGCTCTAGGTTGCTTAATATCTTTGTTTTGTCGAGATTCGTTTTTAATCCCATTTGATTCAATTTGTGATTTAAATCTTATAGCATTGATTTTAGTTAATGGATATCTGTGCTTATTAATACGTTCTCTATGGATTCAAGAATCTGGTTTGTTCTATAAGCTCTGAGGTCTTTTCGAATATTTTTCTTAACGCTTCTCTTAAGCGCTTTATAGTCCGGGTTATCTCTGTTCGTTCTTCTTCTTTTCTCTATCTGTTCTAGAGTCTCGGGTTTTAGTTTAGCTTCTTTTTGCCTTCTTATTCTGCAACAAATTTTCTTAGCGACTGTTTGTATGTCTTTAGTTATTTTCTCAGCTAGTCCATCCATATTCTTGTGCTCGAAAGTATTTGCTACTAGTTTCCGTTCTAATTCCTCTTGGTATCTCTCTTTATTACTGACGGTAATTACCCCCCGGATGTCTGGGGTCGGTAAAAGGTTTGTTGTTAATAGTTTTCGTCTTTCTCTGTTTACGTTAATACGTATATCGGCATGAACTAGTCTATGGTCCCTGCCGTTGTTAAATTTGTTCAGCAAAATTTGTTCATGTAATGTTATAAACCTGCAAAAGTTGATGAATGAACCTGTATGAACAGGTCGTGAAAATGAAAAATTTTACCTTGGAAAAGTTGCGGAAAATTCTATTTTCAAAAAAACAAGCCCTGTTTAAATTTCCTTTTTTTTGGTTATTTCATATAAAATTTTCAGTACATACACAGACATAAAGAATAAAATCTTGGTTGAATTTCGTATTGAAATCCAGCGGTCCATTACCACCAGATTTTTCGTTGATTGAAACTTATCTCAGAATAACTAGAACTCCGCATTTCCCGACACTAACAGTTTTGAAATCTATGGGTATTTCATTGAATTAAGGAACTTTTATTATGTTATAATATAAGATATAAATACATGCAAAAGGCGTACGAAAAAGCAGGTGTTTCAGAAGAGATATTTAACAAGAGTGAGAATTTTTTACTTTCTATTATTAAAAACGATTTCGGAATTATTACATTTTACTAATGGTCGTGGAGAAAAACGTTTACTATTGTCGTAAAATACTATTAAGTTTTTGTTTGTGTATCGTAACATCCACTGACTACAACGTCCTTGTCAAGATCTCTTTAAAATTAGAATTTCTAGACTATAAAACAGGTTATTTAACATTTGTGTTTGAATTTTGACAGATAAAAAGTATAATAATGACGGCATTAATATTTATTATCCGGCAGTTTTTCATATTAACTATCCATTTCAGGGTCAAATGAACTTACATTAAATTTGGAATAGAAAGCAATTACTTACATGTTTTCAGTTTTTTACACTTTTTAAAATCTGGTGTTTGTGATGACTAATATTATGGATTTTAAGAAGAAATACAGTTGTAATAATCAGTTTTTTATCACGTGATCAATATTGTTCAACTGTGCATAAATTATTTTTATCAGTAGCGTACCTGATAAAATTATTTAGAGATCTGTATATATATTGTTGTGTTTTATTTTATCAATCAAAAATAGAATAAAAATTTTATTTTGTTATAGAACGCGAGCACATAAATTTGCAACGCCCTGTACATCGATTTGTAAATATTTGTTTTAAGTTAGTTTTAAGCAGTGGGTTTATCCATAATGAGTTTTACCCTGAAGGACTGAAAAACATTAGTAAATACTTAAATGTGAATAGACAATTTGTTTTCCGGTATTTGCAGATATTATATTTTAAAAGCCTTTGGTTTTGTTTCGCTGGAAGGGTCAAAACTACCAGGTAGTTATTGTATTTAGAAAGTATAAGCTAAACCTGTTATCATTTTCAAAGAAAGTTGTTTAGAAGCGATACTTGGGTTTTTCTGATGTAACTTTAAGTTCCTCTAAGAAGAGGAATATAGGAATTTTCTGATTGGTTAGCGAGTTTGGAATGGGAATGAAAGAGAGTGAATGTTTTGAAAGTTTTGAGTAGAAAAGATTATTATAGGATGGTCATCCGAAAGAAGCAGTTGAAGTTTTGTGTAGTTAGTTAAGAAGCAAGTGCCAGTGGTGTTAATAGTTAGAAGTGGGTGGCTGAAAGATGGAACGAGAGATAGGTCACAGTTGAAAAGTGGAATACCTCCTCGATTCTATAAAGCCCTAGTGAGTCAGTCAATAATTTTTGTGACAGAATTTTTTTTGTATGTTTCAAATAAAAGACTCTATATCATCACAAGAACAAAAACTATCACTATTTTAAAATACCATAAATTTTATAAAAGTTTTTTTTTAACGTCAAAGGATAATTATTAATATTGCTTAATAAATTTAAAAGGTTTTTTTATAATATTCAGAATTATTCCACACATTGCCACAAAATTCATTTGATTTGAACGTACTCAAAAGTTTGGGGGATTTGGGGCTGCACACCCCCCTTAAAATTATTCTGTGCGCTTAGATTTTGTTGTTTCTTTTTTATGAAAAATGCTTTCAGAACAAGAAAGTAACGTGTCCATTTTTATTACAAAATGTCAAGTAGTTTAGGAGATAATGCAAAAAAAAACAATTTTTATTTTGTAGCTTCAAACTTTTTTTGTACTTTTGTAGGTAAGTTGGATTCAATCAATTTATTTTTTTCCCCGGAATGCCTGATTTAATTTATAACATACCTTTTTGAAACACCCTGTAGAAATATGAGGTTTTTTTCCTCGTAATTTACAGGAGAATTTTACTGTCATCATGGCATTTGGATGAGACAAAAGAGCTGCAGACATTGGTGAATAAGATAGCAGACTGTAGCGAAGAATATAGACTATCTTTGAACATAAAGAAAACTAAATTTATGGTAATATCGAAATCAACACAAAATGTCCAAAATTTATATTTACACAATGAAATTATCGATCGAGTTAGCAAATACAAATATTTAGGCACTTTTATAAATTAAGACAAGGATAGCTCAGCAGAAATCAAAATAAGAATAGAAAAAGCCAGATCCATATTCACTAAAATGAAGAGAGTGTTCTGCGGAAGAGATTTGAGCCTTGAAATGAAACTTCGCCTGATGAGATGTTATGTACTTTCTGTGCTGTTCTACGGAATGGAGTCATGGACGTTGAAAAAGATTGTTACCAAAAAATTCGAGGCATTTGAACTGTGGATGTATCGCAGAGTCCTGAGAATATCATGGACAGAGAGAGACACAAATGTCGAGGTCTTGAGAAGAATGAATAAAGAAAAGGAAGTCATATTTACGATCAAAAAACGAAAACTGCAAAACTAAAAAGGTCCATAGGAAGAAGACGAAACTCCTGGCTAAAGAATCTACGGGAATGGTAAAGCTGTAGCAACAACGAATTGTTTTGGTCAGCAGTTTCGAAAATACGTATAGCCCTGATGATCGCCAACCTTCGGAATGAAGATGGCACTTGAAGAAGAAGATGGCATTTGGTTCTCTTTTCAAAGATGAAGCACATGCTATGATTTTTTTAACGGATATTCTTAAGTTAAAGTTGATTTCATGTATATGTATATTATTGAAGCCATACAACACCCATCTCAGATATCTACGATGTCTACGTATCAAAACGATTGAGATCTGGAAGGGCTCTTTCAGGGTTTACGTGAAATTTTTATTATAGGATGTATATAACTGTGGCAGTGGACCTTACTTTCACTTATTTGCAAATAGGTGTTTTCTATCTATTTATTTGTAGCTGTAATCCTCGTTCATCAATATTCTTAAGGTAGGTGTGTGTATTTGTGAATTCTATCATCCCCCATACTAATGTACCCAAATTTCTTCCTATTTACTTGCAACAATGAGGGGTGAGATCGTCTCCGTCTTTCTCAATATAAATTAAAGTTCAATATAAACAGTTTTACAGGCCCAAAGTATAGATCAAGCGTAACGCAGAAAAAACTGTAACTGAAAATTCATAAAAAAACAAGTGGGATAACTCTCACAGTTCTGTGCTCTAATCTACAGCAACATGTTCTAAATAATCTTTCGCTGATACACTACTAGCAAGTGATGAGAATGATATCTACGTAACATCAGCAGATACAAGAATAATTTATTAATATTTTATATTTAAGTTTTCTATATTTAAACACATGAACCACATCAACCACGTTGGTTATTAGTGGTTAGTAGATAATAGTTGATTTGATAATTTTTCACCACGTGACTTTTCACCATTATAAAATAGAATATTTTATCAATTCAACATCACTGCTAACATCATTCGTATTATTTTCTAACGATTTCTTTCAGATTTTTCTTTTCTATTGCTGTTTTCTTTCTCCAAAATGTTTATTATACCTAACCTTTTTTTGCCAATGCAAAATATTTTTAATGTATTGAATTCGTACTGATATAGTAAAAGGTTTAACATCTAAAGTGCTATGATGTGGTTAATGGATTATAGGCACATTGAAAAACAGGACATATGGGGCTGAAAATTGGATTATAAACAAGAAAAACAGCAGTAAGATAGTAGCAGCAGAGATGGAATGCCTGAGAAGATGCTGCAGAGTAACAAGAATTGATAGGAGAAGTAATGACGAAATAAAACAAAGAACATCAATAGAAACAGACATACTAACATATATAAAACAAAAAAGTCTAAAGTGGAGTTGGACATGTAAGAAAAACTAGCGACAGCAGATGGATAAAGAGAATAACCGAATGGGGCCCGATAGGAAGGAGGAAAAGAGGACGACCCCGAAGATCCTGGAGGAACGAAGTAGACGACGCCATGAGTAAGAGAGACCTAAACGATGGAGAATGGGACAACAGAGAGAGAGAGTGAGAGAGAGAGAGAGAGAGAGAGAGAGAGAGAGAGAGAGAGAGAGAGAGATGCAAAGGTTGAGCGGAGGGAAGTTGAATATACTGTAGAATCTGTAGAATCCCTGAATATATGTATCCCTGAATACTGTAGAATCCCTGAATATATGTATGAAAAACAGGTAGAAAATATGCATGTATGAATGAGACAGAAGGTTAATTTTCAATTATTTTTCGAGTGATGCTTTTATGGATCTGATATTATTGTATTTAGTTAATCCTTAGTTGTTGCTATCAGTAGGGTAGCGAACTAAAGACACAGATACACTGACTTAAAGAGAGAAAGACTTGAGGCTTTCTTTTGAAGAGGAATAAGACTCCTTGTCTTATTCCTCTTCGAATGGGTTGTTAAATGATGATTACAATGATGATAATTTTTTTAATTTTCCAATAAAAACTATTGACTTTTATCTCTGTACATATATTTGTAAATTAAGAAACTTCTTTCGACATCAACGGATGTAATGGGATCATATTTTAAATGCACAAAAATATTTGATTCTAAATCTATTTCTTCCCAAAAATTACCAACAAGAACGTCAGCTACCTCAATAAGTTTCTGAAAACCATTGTTTTTTTGAATTACTGTTTCAAATTTTTGAAAAATATCTTTTCCATTGTCACCTTTAGCATTTTGACAAACTAATCTAATTTCTTTTATTAAGGCTATGCTTTTCACCAACGACAACTTCGATAATTCTAATTGGGTAATAGTTTTTTGAAGCAAACTAAAATTTGATTTAATGAATGAAAGATGCTGTTGAAGAAAGTTGTTTTTAAAATCATCTAGCAGAGATTGAGAACTTTCATCTGTTAAAGGCCTCAATAGAAGAAATTCCATCCAAATAACTGCACGATTATTGCGTGACAGTCACTGATATTTCGGCAATAGTTAAAATATTTATTTTATAATAAATTTCCCAGATATTTGCATAAAATATGCAGTATATACATTTTGCATGTTGGCCTGTCTAATAATCATAGTTGCATTTTCCACACTATCAGATATCTAAATTATAAACTTTGAAAATAAGGCTATTATCGAGCACAAGTTAATTAAATCTAGCCCAAGTACTTTCGCTTAAAATAGCATCTTCAGGGGCATCTGAAATAAGCCAAGAAAACGTTTTTTAGATGAAGTAAATTAGTTAACTTCGATAAAAAACTCGAAGTTAATGGATGAAAAAAAAAGTTTTTAAGATTAACGTTTTAGACTTACTTCGTCAAAATAAGAACTATCCGGCAAGCGTAGAATGTGGAAACATTAAAAATAACATAAATTATACAAAAACACTACACTAAAACGAGGACAAACAGTTTAAAATTAATTCTACGCTACATTCTCTGTCAGTATCTGGGTGGATAATGATCTAAGCGGAAATGATACGGTGATATATGACATATGACAACTTTGATAGGCAATCAAAGTTATGGATCTGTGATCAGCAAATATTAAAATTCTGTATAATATGTCATTGGCCAAAGGTCCAACTAGAACTACTACTGAAAAATCAGCTGATGACGTATGACATTTAGAATATTTTGATTTAAACTAGATTGCATAATCCAGATCTCACACTCACACCCGTCTGTAATAATAAGGTTGTAGGTTTGAGGCTAAATGAAGTGTACATAAAGTGTGAATGAAAGAAATAGACCAAACGATCTATTGGACAGTGGGTCGTTGACTACAATAAAATGGTCTACCAGGCACTGTCAATATTGCAAAATGAGAAGAAAATTGACTATGAAATTGAAATATTAAAATTAGATCAGAACTGAAAGCAGTGTGTAAATGGGTATAGTTCAAGTAGTTCAGTTAAACCTCAAGCCAATGGGGGAACTATAAAACTAATATGTAATAGCATTACTAAAGACCAACTGACCAACAGGTGTTGAAATATAAAACTGTGGAATTAGTATATGTAGATTATGCAGAGGTATGAAGAGTGAAATCAACTCCAACTGTGGATCAATTGAATCTGAGCAAGCTAGTTGTGTAAATTGTTAAATACAATAGTTATGCTGAACAGAGCTTGAAATTGGTAGATTCTTAATGTATAGACTCATCATATCTAACATATCTAAATTATAAATCATATCACAACATCCTTATAAGATAGAACCAAAATCAGGAGTATAGATAGAAAGAGATAAAATAACAATCTTCTTTGTCAACCATTTTCCATCCACTCCTGAATGTAGGTCTCTCCCAATTGCTTCCATCTTTCTCTATCTTGCGCCAATCTTCCAGGTCTTCCCATGCTTCTTGTTGTCGTCCTTGGTCTCCATTCTAGAATTCTCCGTGTCCACCTGTTGTCATTATATCGGGCTACGTGACCTACCCAGCGCCATTTCATTTTTGTAATTTCTTCCACAATATCCCTAATCTTCGTTCTACGTCTTATCTCGGGATAAACACCGAGATAAGACGAGATAAGAAAATAACAATATGGCAGTAGAATTAGCAGCAATATTAAAGAAAGACAGACAATATGCCGAAATAAAAGTAGTAGAGGAAGAAAAAACAGTTTTTCGAATAATATATATAAACAAAACATGAAAATTGTTCAAACAACATTTAATTTCTTTAATTAGGTATCAAGCCTTCAATTTAAAACGAGATACTCCGAATTAAAATATCTCGTTTGATTAGCTGTATCTTCAGATAACGAATCTTCTGAATAATCATCAGAAATGTTGAACCTCTTACTTCATTAATAGTTTCTGTTAGTTGATATTAATTATAAAACTTTTAATTGGTACCTCGGTTCGAACTAATAAGAGCCAAAACTAAAGTTATCTTTACAATTCGATACAAGCGTCGTTATCTAGCAAAAGAATTATTAGTTTCAACTACGGTGGGTGATACAATGTTCTTTATTGAAATGATGATTTTAATTGAAAACTAGTAAAATTATACTACAAATCGCATTTTGACTGTAGTTTTCTGTAATAAAATTATTTCACTTATACGTCAAACTTTTATCAAGGGCTTGACTATCTAGCCTATCGTGATAATAATGTTGACTAATTTTTGATTAGTTACTTTCATTCACATCTTTGGACGTTAATGAAAGTGTAAAATTTTATTATAATTCCTGTTTAACAATGTGCAGAAACATATATCTAGCAGCTCCTTGATAACTATAGTCCATTTCCATCATATTGATAGCACATTATGTATGCAAATCCCTAAACTGTTGATACGGGTGATTCAATGAAAAATCGATATTTGTCAACAAGTTTACAGAAGTATATACGAAAACAATTTTAAATTGAGTATGACCACCAGGTATAAAGGTTGGAGCAGAATAGAATACAATAGTTTTGAGGGTTACTAATCATCCCTAAATAAAGTTGCCAGTGTCGGAGTTATGGAGATAACAGAGAGATAACAGGTACTAATGAATTTGCAAGAAATGTAAGATATTTATTTTATTGGTTATATATAAAATAATTTGTGGCCGTAACAGGGGCCGATTTGTACAAAAATGAATATGATTCTAATCAAATTCCATTTCAAATTCACTGCTTTCTTCAGAGTCTAAGGAATCTTCAACTCCAATGTTAATTATTACCTGTCCCAGCATTGCATCAGTCATATTATCCAAATTTCACATTTTATTTTCTTAGTTGTGAGCATGACCAACAGCATTTTTCCAATTTTCTGGAGTTACTTTTGATAAGGAATATTGTAATAATTATTGTTGTAAGTCTTCTAATTTAAAAGTTTTGTTGTTGCGTCCGACTTCACCCTTTACTTGAGACAATATATTTTCTATCGGACTCAGATCACAGTGGTATGGGGGTAAACGTAAAATAATTACATCACGGTTTAATGCCATTTCATCAATTATAAATTTTTTATAAGCTGCTTTATGTTGCCTTACAATAGGTAATAATTCTTTTTTTGTCGGATTCTCCTTGTACTCAATTGCGTGTTTATCCAACCATTCGATTATCTCTCCTTTTTTCCATGCCGTTGTTGGCAATTTTTCTGCTAGTCTTGAATGGTAACTAGCATTATCCATGACTATGACAGAATTTTTTGGAATTAAATCCAACATTTGCTCAAAATATTCTTCAAAAACGTCAGCAGTCATTTCCTCGTGGTAATCTTTCGTTGATTTTGAGGCAAAACTTAATAATCCACCATTGACAAAACTGTATTCGTTTCCAATATGGGTTATTATGAGTCTGCGTCCTTTTCCAACGAGAATATTGTTTATTCCAGTAGATACACCATCGATGAATGCCTGACGGGAACTTTTCACATTTGTATCAACCCATAGATATGGTACAGTATGACCTTCATTTAGCCAAGTCTCGTCCAAATAAAAAATTGTTTTCCCTTCTTCTCGGTACTTTTTAATAGTTCTTAGATAATCTCGTCTCCAACATACAATGTAATCTTTTTCAATTAAAACGGATTTTCTTCTATTCTTTTGCCAACGAAATCCCATCTCTCTCAATAGTCCCCATAATTTCTTGTTGCTTATGATTGGTAACTCTTCGTTTTCTCTAATTAATGTTTGGATTTTGTCCAATGTTGGAAATTCTTTGTTAAAAAAAAAAATGAGTGGACGCTGCGTCTTATCATGTTTTTATGTATTTCTTCAATTTCCAAGGGTTTACTCCCTCCACTCTTCTTGGGAGATGAAACAGTTTCTCCTTTTCTTTCTTTTAGGAATCTATAAATTGTTGCTTCTCCAACCCCTGTCATATTTGAACACATGTTAAGGATTTCACGAACATTACTTAAAGGGCGTTGATGTACAAGTGCATCGTGTACATTTTAACGTATTATATTTTTCTGTCTTAGACTGAAGGCACCTTTAAAACTTCACTTAACCGGGATAAAACCTGTTGTCGACGTCATTTTTAAATGCAAATAACAAAATATCGACACCAAAAACGTAGGTATGTAAGACATGAACAATGTACATCTACAAACTAAATGGAAGATGCAAACAATTTCTAATTTATATTATTAGCATAAGCTGTAATGTGGCATAAAAACTACTTAAACTATCATTAGTGAAGCCTTATCAGTAATTTCAGGTAATCGTTCAAAGAAGGTATTCTTTTTGTATCAGGCGATAATTTGTATAGAAAACAATAATCACCTTTAAATTACTGTTTACATTAATTTATTTCGTGAAACATTGAATTCTCTCGTTAATCACCCGTGTATAATTAACAATAATCGTGTGGCATATATACCGACATTTTTTACGCACAAAAAAGGTATAGTGAGATTAGTGGACACTTATTTTACAGAAGATTTTTTAAAAGATAATGAATTGTTGACGGCATCTTAAAATATTAATTTTTTTTATTTATTTCAAAACAAGTATAGGATGACGCCTATGGTTTTTTGACCTGTTGAGGATTTGCATACATAATGTGCTATCAATATGATGGAAAAGGACTATAGCAAAAGATTATAGAACTAAGACGGTTTTTTCTTGCCCTTTTTGGAAATTCAATTCTATTCATCAGGATTTGATCAATTGATTCGCCCGAACATTAGACTCAGAATATACTCTTTAAAGCTGACGAAAAATTAATAGATTGCTAACAGAGTTGTGTTGACTAATTGTGATCTTTGGCCCATTGTAGTCTTCAGTGAAATCTTTACCTTCGTAGTTTGGTCTCGTAGAACTTTCCACACTGCCACATGAGCGAACTTTTGTGTACAAATCTATTATTGTGGCTCTCTTGTATGCTTTGGCGGAAGATATCAAGCCTATTTTGGGTCTATGTTTCACTATAACAATCAATTAAATATTGTTCTCGTTGTACCAGTTATGCTCGCTTGCCTTTGTTAGTCATTACTTAGCTTCATCGTGTTTTTCTTGGTCATTTTTCAGCAGTTCCTTTTCATTTTCAAAAGTATGACCTGTAGCTGGAACCAGTTTGATAGTTGCGTTTGGTAATTTACATTTGACTCAGATTTTGCTGCTCGTCTTCCTTGTTTATTTTATTTGTTTGCTCCTTCTTCTTATCGCGCCCTATCCAATTAGTGGATGTTGGCGACAATTATGGAATACTCCTCTCGATCTTGTGTGGCTCTAAAGAGTGCACGGGCATCAAGGTTTATCCAATACCTTATGGTTTTAAGCCATGAGTGTTTCTTTCTTTCGATGCCCCGTTTTCCTTCTATCTTGCTTTCATAATAAGCTTTAAGAATTGGTGATTGGAATTTCGAAATATATACCCAGATAAGCAGTTTTTCTTCTTTTTATTATTGTCAGCAATTCTCGTTCTCTGTTTACACAATTTATTTTTATTGTGTAATCTGTGCAGGAAATTTTGAGTAGTCTTCTAAATACCCACTTTTCAAAGGCCTCCAATCGGTTCATCACATATATGGCCTTTATGGTCCAGGTTTCTACTCCATATAGCAGTATGGAGTAAACGTAACATTTTACAAAGCGATATCGAAACGTTAAGTTAAGACTGCTATTGCTTAGCAAGGTTCTCATATTAGTAAATGCTGTTCTGGCTTGCTCAATCCTGCTACGCATCTCTATGTCTGGATCTAGATCTTCAGATATTCAACTACCGAGATATCTTAACTTTGGGACCTTTTGGATGTTCTTGTTGTTTACTCTTATATTTAATTGCATATTTCGTGTTCTACTAACCACCATTACCTTCGTCTTCTCTATATTAATCTTCAAACCCAGTCGTTCTCTTTCAGTGTTTATTCTATCTATTAGTCGTTGTAGCGCTTCTTGGCTATCAGCTATTATGACTGTATCATCAGCATAGCGAAAATTACTAATAGTCTGTCCATTGATTTTGATTTCATTTTCAGTGTCACTTAAGGCTCTATCGAAAATCGTTTCAGAGTAAAGATTAAAAAGGAGGGGTGACAGAACACAACCCTGTCGTACACCTTTTTCGATTGAGAAATATGATGTAGATTCCAGTCCTACTCTCACAGATGCCACTTGATTCATATAAAGGTTGTTTATGATTTTGAGGTCATTCTCATCTATCGAACATTCCTGGACTAATCTTACTAATTCTGAATGAATAAACACAATCGAACGCTTTCTGGTAATCTATAAAGCATAGGAAGACATCTTTTTGCTGATCTCTGCATTTCTGAAGTATGACAGTTAAGCTATAAAGTACTTCTCTTGTGCCAAATCCTTGTCTGAATCCGAACTGTGTGGGCTAATGTCTCTTTCACATCTGTTGTATTATCTTTATAATTATCTTTAAGAAGAGTTTTAAGACCTGGCTCAATAAGCTGATCATTCGGAATTGATCGCAACTATTAGCGTTTGGCTTTTCACAACACGTCCTCGGTGGCCCTGGTTAGTGAAATATTGTGCAATTTCATCTTTTATTTGCGCCCAAACTATTTCTATACGGTTTAAGTCTGGATGATAAGGTGGAAGTTTTAAGGAAATATGTTCAAGTTCTTAGTTAAGTTGTTCGCTTCAGAGCTCCTGGAAAACCAAATACAAGCTGCTGTATTTACAACAATTAATAATTAAAATTGACGCCTTTCAATAGTTAAAGGATCAATTTATGCGGATATAATTTTTATTTTTAAAACAAAATACATACACCGAGAATTATCACAAGAACTATGCTGAATATAGATGTAACAATGGTTTTAAATCAAAAAGATAAATTTTACCATGTGGGTCTAACAATTCGTTATTCCACTGTATACTGCACAAAACAAATAGCGTCAGTCTAAAATTGGACAAGCTATTATCTTTAAAATTATCATTTTCCTGCATATTTGAGTTATTTAAAACATATTTTCCTCGACATATCGATTGGATGACGCCATTGTCATTCTATTTTCCCTTATATTAATATATAATGGGCTTGTGACTAGCCAGTTTTTTAATAGATAATCTGAAAATAACATCGGAAATATAGAATTTTTTCACCCCTCAATTTTTTTTTATTGTATAATGGCTTTGGCATACCCAATTAGCCAGACTATTTGTGGTAGTTACAATTTTTGATTTTATTACCTAAGCCTATTTATAATCTAAATTTCCAGGCAGTAATATGTTCGTATACACATTTTTTCAGTTTTTGACATATTTACAATTTTTAATTTTAATATCTAAAACTTGCTTATTATTTGAAAAAATAATTGTATTCAAATTGACAGGCAATGGACAATTTAGTTCAATTAGTTTTTCATACATCATTTTAATACTTTGTCTGTACTGTCCACACTCCAATATAAGGTGTTGTAGATCTCTCACTTTACCACAGTAGATCTCCTTATCTCTTTAATTCTTTTGTTTGAATTCCTCTTTGCTTTTGTTCAGTTTCTGGTAAAATTTTCTCGTCTCTATTGGCTTACTTAGATCTTGTAGTTCTTAAAGTTCTGTTCATAGTTTCTCTCTTCCTTCTACGGTGGATTTTTTTTCTTCCTTGCGTAGTTATTTATATTCCTCCCCTGCTTGTCGGGTTCTGTACCCCTGTTGCATCATTAAATATGCTCTCTTTTTTTCCTCTATTATAATCTGATATTCTTCGTTACAACAGCCATTCGCTATTGTTCTTATTTGCTTTCGTGCCTAGTAATTCTTCAGCTGCTTCTTTCATGATGTTTGTGCACCCTTCCCACTCTTCATTTATGTTTTCATGTTATAGTCTGTTTTCTAGTTTGATGTTCATTTTTTTTATATTCTCTATTTTTTTGTATATTTAAGTCCTTCTACATTGTATCGTTCATGTTTAGGACCTATTTTCTTTTTTAAACGTTTAAAATTCTGGTTTTACCCTGCTTTCGATCCAGTAGTGATCAGAACTCGCATTTGCTCCTCTTCTGGTGCAAACATTTATTATATTGGATTGGTCTCTTGAGTCTACAATAGTCTAGCATATTTATTGTAAGTCCGTCTGGCGATTTCCAGGTGCCTTTGTGTATATATTTTGGAGCGAAGTTAAAATTATATCATCGATTCTACAAATGTTTTTATTTTGTTGAGCTGTGTGGCATTTCTGTGACAGATTTATTTCATATTATAGAATCTGTATGCCCACCACAATTATAATGTATTTGCGAATTGGCAAAGTGATGTCAAAGTGATGTGATAACGATGTCCAAAAAGCCATAAATTATATTGAAGAATGGTCATTCACAAGTGGTCTTCAGTTCAATACTCTCAAAACCAAAGCAGTATGTTTTACGAAAAGTCACCAAATACAACTGAAGAACTTATATTTAAATGGATGACAGCTTAAATATGTAGACGAAGTTAGATTTCTTGGTATGATCTTTGACCAAAAACTAACTTGGAAGATACATTTAGAATATTTAAAAAAGACATGTCAGGAATGCGTCATGTTAGGAAAAAAAGTGATGTGAATAAATGTCAAAGTAATACTTTGACATTAAGCTTTGACATATTGTTCATTCAATTTGGAAAAGGTATTCATAAGAGTTTTTGATCTGAAATAAATTTTTAATTTTAACCCTTTCGGTCATCGTGTCCACACCGATGGACATCGATTTTTAAAGCATTTTCTTAAAACATCGATGGTTATTATCGCCCAAATCATTTTGTCCATGTCTGGGTACATGCATAAGAAAAGCATTGAATACATTGATAGCCATCTGCTAGTCGATTTGTGAAGCTATATAAAACGCAAAACAGGTTGCATTGAGCACGCTGTCGTGGTGGTGAAAACACCTGTTTGTTATTGGAACGATTTCTATTGAATAAACTTGTTTTTTCGTACAAATACCTGCTGATTTGGGTAAGTAAAGAGCATTAGTATAGTGTGTTTATATTATGTATCAAACTGTTGACTGAAAATATCTTATAAAGTGGTGTATATTTATATGTCCATGTAGATGGACAAAATGACTTAGGTATACTTAGGCATATAAAAATTAGCAAGGTCGTGTTGTTTTAGATATCCATAAAATGGAAAGTTTACCGTCAACTAGTAAAGAAAAGAGATGGTCACGACCCTTGACTGAGGATGAACTTCTGGATTTACTCATGAAAGACGATGACTCAGAAATATTACGTTTGTCAGATGCTGATGACGCCAACAGTATTGCGGATCTAAATGACGTTTCCTCAGAATTTGGCGATGATATCCAAGATATTGAGGAAACTATTTTTGACGGATTGATCCAAGAACAGAAGTCAATAGAAAGAGGTGAGTTAGAAAATCTAGAATATCCCAATGAAGTGACTACAGAACAACCAATGTCTGAGGACATGAAATCCAAACAAAATTCCAACCAAACCACTGAAAAACAAACAACTGCAAAGGAGAGACTGCTAGAGTTTTGTAGAGTTCAAACTCACAAATAAGAAAGATGTTTGTTGGAAAAAAAAATATTACCTATCTTACCAGGCCAGTACAGTGGTTTGTTCCAGAAGAAGTACAAGTTGATGAATTACCTGCTCCTATTGAATATTTTATGAAATACATACCTGATGCTCTGTTTGAGAAGATTTCAGAAATGACTAACTTATACGCCGTACAAAAAAATATTACTCGGTTTTCTCCATCAGATAAAGAAGAAATAAAGCGATTTGTAGGCATTCACATTATTATGGGAAATCTAAAATTCCCAAGAGCAAGACTGTATTGGTCCCAGCTTACAGGTATTTCAATTGTAAAAGATAATATGACATTTAATCGCTTCTCTAAGTTGCGCAATACCATTCACTTAGTAGATGTAACAGCAAGAGGTGACGGAACAGATCGCATGTGGAAAGTCCGAAAAATATATAAATAAACCGAAAAAATGGGGGATAAAATTATGGATATTGGCTGGACAATCTGGTACCATTTACGATTTCATCATATATCAAGGTGCTGAAACGGAAATAAAAGAAAATTATGCACAGTTTGGACAAGGAGCTGGAACTGTGATGCAGCTAGTTGAGAGAATTGAAGAAACTCATCACGGTTTGTACTTTGATAATTTCTTTAGTTCTTATCACCTCTTTCAATGGTTCAACAATAAATCTATTATGGCTATCGGAACAATTAGAATAAACCGATTTTTTGGACCAGAACTAACATCTGATAAGGACCTAAAAAAAATGGTAGAGGTAGCTTTGATGTAGCGGTTAGTGAAGATGGAATTGTGATTACAAAATGGTTCGACGATAAACCAGTTTTAGTGGCTTCAAATTTTGTTGCAGCGGGAAAAATGGATTTGTGCCAGAGATGGGATAAGACGTCGAAAGAGTATATAAATGTATCTAGACCGGAAGCCATATCGCTTTACAATTCCAACATGGGTGGTGTTGATAAGTTAGATTTTTTATTGAGCGTTTACAGATCCTACAGACAATCTAGAAAATGGACTGTACGTATGATAACACATGCTATAGATATGGCGATAGTAAATTCCTGGTTGGAATATAGAAAACAAGCTGAACTGCTAGACGTACAACACAATAAAATCCTGGATTTGTGGGACTTTAGAATGAGTATTGGGCAACACCTCATTTTACATAAGGTTCCACCAAAGAGAGGCAGACCATCTGGTCAAGAAAATACTGGTACACACCAAATAATAAAAAAACAAAAACTGAAGCAAGGCCATATATTGAATTACGGTTCGACAGCTATGGACATTTTCCGAAACTAGATGAAAAAAAGATAGTACACGTTGCAAAATGGAGAACTGTAAGGGAAAATCACATACATTTTGCGTGAAATGTAATGTTCACTTATGTTTTGTAAGCGGTAGTAACTTTTTTTTTTAAATTTCATGTAAAATGAATAATTCGTTATTTACAAAGAATATTGTTTATTTCGTCATTCTAATGATATTCAAATAAATTTCTAAAATCTTCAGGTTTATTTTATTTTGCTTCAAGTCATAATGTCCATCAACATGGACATGTCATATGCCAAGTGACATATGACATATCAAAAAAAAATGATGTTAAAATTATCAACAAAAATAGTTTATTTTATATACCAAATATGAGAATTTTCCCATAGCTCAAAAAAAGTTGTGACTGAAAGGGTTAACTTTTCACTCCCTGTATATAATAAACGACAAAACGTATCACACGTGTTGTTAGCAATTTTTGAAAAAATTATATTTTATACTGGAAACACCTTGTATGTAAAAACATTCCACACTATGATATTGTACGATTAAAAAAGTAAAAAAGACCAAAACCTCATCACTATTTTCCAAGAATGTACAAAATTCGTTAGACGACCAGCAGCGATTATAAACATAGATATGAATAACTTTGTAGGTGTACTTATCATTGGAATATAAAATATTTGGAAATTCACCAAAATCTTTTTTATTTGAATTTACATAACAAACATTTTATATTCCAAACCGATGACAAAGTATGGATTATCGTAGGTTTTTATAACCGGGATGTTGAATATTCTTGGCAAGAAACTGTTGCCTGTTGCTACCGACGATAAAATGGAGAAAGGAAACAAGGTGATACTTCGCCATTATTGGTCTAAAGTGTCCATTAATAAAACACTTTAATAATGTTGTTAAAACACTTGAATTTGCCACTTTCAATTAACACTATTTTCAATAGTTTTAAATTTACACTGTAGGTTTATGGTTAGAACTAAAATGGTTCTAAAGGAAAGTAAAAATATTCCTTAAAACAAAAATACTGATGATTTATATGAAATTAAATCCAGATGTTTCGTAGACCAGTATCATAGTAGGAGAGAGTGGGACTCCTTCAGACATAAAAATTTGAACTGTCGTATCACTCTAAATACTTCACCAAGAGGTAAAGAGAGAAAATATTTATAAAATACATTGTTCACCCAACTTTCACTGTATATATGCTTTTAATATCAAACTGTCCTAATTGGGGGCAGCTTCAGACACAATTGGAAAAATGACAACCTCAAATAAATGCTTTAGAAATTATTTATTACAATATTTACAAAGACAATAATGATTCCGCTTTGTACCCTGCTCAGAAAGAGTTGGCAAAAGGGCTACAATTTCTGATAAAGAAGCACTAGAGTTTTTGCCATTTTTATCATCAGTTGTCCTCTTCATCATCATTTAACCCGGATCTATCCACTGCTGGATATAGGTCTCCCTCAGTCTTTTCCATGTATTTCTGTTTTGTGCTTCTCTTCTTCTTCTTAACATGCCATACACCAAAGTGCGTAGGCGACTATCTCATTACTAGAATTCTGTTCTTGGCGGCGTGACACAGCTCACCTGTATTGTGTATTCCTGTCCATTCTTTAATATTCCTTAACCAGGACAATTGTTTGCGGCCGGCTCCTCTCCTACCTTCGATCTTCCCTTGTAGGATTAACTGTGGTATTTCATATTTTGCTCCTCTCAATATGTACCCAAGGTAACCAATCTTGCGTTTTTTAATTAATTCAAAGAGTTCTCTTTCCACGCCGGCTCTATTAAGGACGTCATCGTTTCGAACTCTATCCACCCAAGGTATGCGCATCATTCTGCAATGTTTTGTGCTGTTTGCATCCAATTTTTGTCGATCCGTTTTATGTCATCAGACCATCTTGTTGGTGGACGACCTCTACTTCGATGTGCTTCTTGTCTCGGTCTCCACTGTATTATTCGTTGTGTCCATCTGTTATCCGACATCTAGCTGTGCCCTGACCAGTTCCACTTAAGGGTCATAATTCTTTCTATGGCATCTGTCACTCCTGTTCTCCGTCTTATTTCCTTGTTCGTGATCCGATCCCTACGAGAAATGCCTAACATCGATCGTTCCATGGCTCTTTGGTAACACAAATTTTATTTCTTACTTTCTTGGTTAGTGTTAATGTCTCTGCACCATATGTAAGTACTGGCAACACGCACTGATGCCTCTTGTCCTCTTATTCTTCTCATTTTCAAAACTAGTTTTCTTTCTTTTCGTAGATTTACTACATTCAGCATTAGAGTTGGTGGTTTTCTTTGTTTTTTTTATTGATCTGTTTTTCTGCCAGAAGAAGTTTTTCTGGGGTGTCAGTTATTATTCTGCTTTTCCCCTTTTCTCTTGGTTTCTTGGAGCTAGTATTGAGTTTCGATTTTGGATATCGTCGTATGTATATTGTCGTATGTATATCGTAGGTGTAGAGTTTTGGCAGCTTAATGTTGATGGAGTGTCTATTGGTTGCTGAAAGTTTTCGCTTGAAATTTGGGGAGATGAGGGTGGTTTTCCAGATTCAAAAGTTGGTAGACTTGCAGCTAGTTGGCATGTTAGAGGTTCATCAGGAATTGTTTCGTCTGGAGGATTAGGTCTCTCACTGACCAAACCGGGAGCAATTGTGCAATGCAACATATCGACGGTGAAATTGTGCCTGTCAACTAGAAATATTCCTGTTTTTTTGAAAGAATTTATAATGCTCTGTGGTATCATGGCACGGCCATGTGCTATTCCAACACATGCGGCCACGTGATAGATTCCAAAACGTTGGCCTGGATTAGACTTCAACCATGAATCGATTGCAGCATTATAATATGTTTTAAAAGGTTTCAATTCCACATCCAGTGGTTGCATCATGTGGGTACAATGGGGTGGAACTGTAAGAATGTGCACGCCATTAGCTCTTGCTAGTTCTATTGCCTCAATTGACAAGTGGCTCTTATGATTGTCGCAAATTAGAAGCATTCTTCTCTTTTCAGAGGAACCTGAACATTTTATAAAGTGCTGCATCACATTGGAAATTGGAAGTGGTCATCCAACCTGACTGATGAGCCAAACCCAAGGTCCCGTTTGGTGCTCCATTTATCATGTGGCTCTTGAAGTGCACTCTCGGAAATACTAGAGCAGGAAGTATTGTATTTCCAACTGCATTTATAAACAAAACTGTAGTAACCAGAGTTCCTCTCACCACTTACAGCAGCTGCTACGTGTTTTTGGCCTTTTTGTGAAATCACACGAGAAGGTTTTTGGTTAGTTTCAGTTTTTGTTTCATCCATATTCAAATGAATCCTGGATAAATCCTGGATGAGTCACATAGTTCAGGGTATCTTTTGATTAATTTTTCTTAATTATTAAAAAAAGCATTCACATTATGTCTGTTAAAGGAAATTGCACGTGCAATACAGCATCCTTCATCCATTATCCCGAGATAATCTTGGGTGGAGTTTCATAAAACCGTATAGCCATTCCTTTCCTGCCATTCTTGGAGCTTCCCAGTTTTTAGGACAGTCAATATTGTTCATTTTAGCCATATCATATGCTAGTTTCCGAGTTTCTAGATTGTTAAGACCATAAAACATTTTTGAACACTTTGAACACACAATTAAATATGCCTCAAGGTTGTCTTCCTGTTTGTCAGTAAAAACCTTTTTAGTATCGTTTCTTAATTTCATATCATGTTCCCCATCTGGGTTATCCCTAAACTTCTTAACGTACATACCAACAGTTTGATATTTTAATCCAAATCTTTTAGCAGCATTTCTTGTCCATTCACCATCTAGGATGGTCGCTACACATTCTTTCATAGATTCGGCACGGAAATTTCTTTTGTGTTTTCTTTCTTCCTATTTCTTACCATCTTCAAACATTCTGCAACAAAGAGAAATCCTTTTTAATTACCTAATAATAATAAATATATTATATATAACTTTTAAGCACGTTATTGCAAAAAAGGTATCTCTATTTTCCATTGTGTATGTCTGATAGTGCCCCATACACTTTTGTCTGAAGGTGCCCCACTCGATGTGTAAAGATTAAATGTAAAAATATAACCTAACTGTGCCATCAATAACAAATGTCAATAGTACAGGTTTATACAGCAACAAATGGACTTAAACTGGTAGCAATGTTAATCCTAAATCCTATCTTCTAATAAAAAACTCATTTTACCTTTAATCCAAAAATTTGACTTTCAATCACCAAAAACTAACTTTTCACTTTATGACATGAACCCTTTACTTGCACTGTTCTACAGACTTGACTACAATAGTGTGAGTAGTGATGGAATGCTTTAATGTCAGTGTTGCCAATCCGAGTTCTTAAATTAACCCACAATATCAACGTCTGAAGCTGCACCCTGTCTGAAGAAGCCCCCTTCTCCCCTACATTTGCTAAAATTATATTATATATGATGCACTGATGAGTTCTACTGTCTGAAGTTATCATATATATTGAAATTATTGTATTTAAATACACGATTGATTATTTATTTACACTATTAATTATCTAAATATAATCACATTCAATTAATTGAAATTGCATTAAAAGTAACTAATATGTCTGAAATTAATTCCAAAAGGGTATAAACTATGTCCATTTTCATATTGTTTTTCTCTATAATAATGTTTTATCGACATTACATTTGGTACAAACCACCTGGAAATATTTGTTTATACATCAACAATAAAACATCGACAGTTTCGTCAGATCAAGGATTGGCCTATTACTTATTACTAAAATTTCTATTTTCATGACTCATTTGCGTCCCACACATCTTTGTTTACTAACTGATAAATTAATGTATAAACGTTGGAATGATCAAAATACGTTAGAACGATTTTGTCATTCATATTTTTTGAATTATTTACACCTGCTGCGACAGTTTTTGAGGAAGATGATTGTTTTAGGAGCGTCTTGATGATATTAGTGAATATAGGATATGTATACAAAAAGGTTGATCATAAATTAAATCACATATTATAGTCTCGAGCCAAGAATAATACGATTTAACTTAACTTTCCTTAACATATAAATATATACACCAGCCATTCCTAATTTTTTAACTTTCTTTAACACGTGAGCTACAATAGATAGGTATTCTGGGCCTTTTGTACCTATTTCTTAAGAATTGTGTAACAACTTGCTTGAAAGATATCCTGCTTCTTTTTCATTTATGGTCATTGAGGTTTCAAAGTTACCATGGAACATAATTTTTTTAATTTCTTACTTACTTACTCCGTGGCGTTACAACCCTTCGTGGGTTTTAGCCGACTCGACAACATGCCTCCACTGTTTTCTGTCTTGAGCAACCTCCATCCAATTCTCCACGTCCATAGTGCTTAGGTCTCCTGCTATATTATCTCGCCACCGGAGACGAGGGCGTCCGCGTGGTCTCCTTCCAGTTGGGACTTCCTGCCACACCAGTCTTACTGTTCGTTCGTCAGAATGTCTTCTGAGGTGTCCTGCCCATTGGAGTCGTCTGGACTTTATTTCTTTTATGATATTGGCGTCTGAGTAAAGTTCTTCAAGCTCTTTATTAGTTCTTATCCTATATTGTCCTGATGCTTCATCAAGCACCGGACCAAAGATCTTCCTTAGGATTTTTCTTTCCCAAACACGTAGTCTCTCTTCATTTGCCTTTGTCATCGTCCACGTTTTGCTTCCATACATCACAACGGGTCGTATGATTGTTTTATAGAGCTGTATCTTCGTACGTCGTGTTAGTTGTTTTGATTTTATAAGGTTTTGGAGGGCAAAAATACATCTGTTGCCGGCCTGAATCCTGTTGTTTATTTCTTGTGATCCGTTATTGTCTTCAGTTATTGTTGTTCCAAGATACTTGAATTCCCTAACGCGCTCAAAGTTAAAGTCATCGATGGTAATGTTCTGACCGATTCTGTCTCTGCTTTGGTTATTGCGGCTCATATACATATATTTCGTCTTGTTTTCGTTGATTTGGAGCCCCATCTTCTCTGCTTCCTTCTCAAACCTTAAGAAAGTCTCCTTCATCCTTAATCGCGTGTTTCCTATTAGATCTATATCGTCTGCAAATGCCAGTAGTAAGTTTGGTCCTTCTCGATGGAATACTGTATTCGGTTTTTCGATTCTTGCACTTCTGATTATGTGCTCCAGAGCTAAGTTGAAGAGTTGTGGTGAAAGTGCATCTCCCTGTTTTAGTCCATTGTTTATTTCAAATGTCTCCGAGTATTGTTGTCCAACTCTCACCTTACATCGTAACCGTTCCATACACATCCGTATCAACCGGACTAGTTTTTTTGGAAAGCCAAGTTCCTGCATCGCTGTCCACAGTCTGTTTCTACATACTCTATCAAATGCTTGTTTAAAATCTGGAACATAATTTTTTTAATTTCGGGTCCTACAAAAACGCCTCCTTTAAGTTTAGCTTCTGAAAGGTTTGGGAACTTTTGGCAATGCCTTTACAAACTGTTTCATAAGGCCTAACTTTATATTTGGACGTTTTAGGAGAATGTTTTTAGGATCTACAAAGGTTATTTGCAAGACATATTTTTATATTTATATTTTTAAAGACTCCTTCACAGGCCAGTTCTTTCTGCATAAATGTCGATCCCTAGTTCTACTGTCCCATTCACATAAAAGGCATGGAAATTTGGTAAAACCACCTTGAGGACCAAGAAGCTTGCATATTAATGTTAAATCGCCATAAAACATCCAACCATAAGCAGAATAGACAATTTTATTCAACACTATTTCTAGATTTTCATAACTTTTTTTCATATGTACAGAATGGCCAACTGTTATAGATGCAGAAGTGTAATAAAACTAGCTTTGAATTAATTAATAGACAGTCTCCTTCTTCTTCTTAACGTGCCCTATCAAGTCCCCTTGAAATTGGCGATTAACATGGCGAAACTGCCTCTGTCTCGAGCTATTCCAAAGAGTTGCTCAGCTTTCTTTATTCCTGTCCACTCTCTGATATTCTTCAACCAAGAGGCCTGCTTTCTACCAATTTCTCTGCGTCCTTCGATTTTACCCATCATAATAAGTTGAAGAATATTATATCGGTCTCCCCTTACTACGTGTCCAAAATAGGCCATCTTTCTACATTTAATATAGAAAGATGGCCTAGACAGTCTCCAGTTTTCTTTTTTGTATTGAATACCAAACTCATCAGACCTGAAAAGTCTGAGCAGTACACTACACCACCTTCTTGTTAAAAAAATATTGAAAATTGCTGTTGTTTCTTCCTATACACATATGCTGGTCCCAACTGCCAACAAACTTTTTTCTTTCAGTCTAGAACCAAGCAATTTAGCTTTTTCTTTTATTAATCTAAGATCCCTAACCAAGTCCTTAAGACCTGTTCAAACTACGTAAACAGTTCAGGCTCTATATTTTCTGGAGTACTTAGAACTCTTCATCATTTTTTTTTCTATTGAAATTAACGTGTCTCGACATCTATGGCCATTGACATGGATACAAAAGTACAGTGGAGTATTACAATATACATATAAGATTATTAATTATATAAGATAAATACAGTAAGTTACATTAGATTAAGATTAGAGTAAGTGTTCTACTGTAAGGCGGTGAGAATCACAATGTTCACAAGCAGGTGGGTTTTCGGAAGTCATCAGGTATCCGTGAGTGATGCGAGTGTGTCCTATTCGGAGTCTTCGAATGATGAGTTTGCCCCTCCTATTCATTGTAGGTGTCTTAAATGAGTATACAGTGGGATGATGTACAGTTTTGTGTTTTGTCCATTCCAATGATTTTGTCATGTTTTCACGAGTGTTTTGTTTTATGGTTGCTGCTAGATCTTGATGAAGATGAATTTTTTCTAGGCTTAGGTCAGAACAACTTGCTTTTCTTGCTGCGATATCTGCTGACTCAGTTCCACTGATCCCCACATAAGATGGGTCCAAAGAATGGTTATTGATGTTCCTCTGCTGTGGTTTTGATGACAGATGTGTTGAATTTTTTAGACTATCGGATTTAACGAGTATATGTTGGCAATGCACTGAATTGAAGATTGAAGAGAATCAGTGCATATAGCTAGAGATTTCATATTAGAAAAAGTCATTACAAGAGCTTTCAGGATACCATATAATTCTGCAGTGTGAGTGCTATAAGTGGTTGGTAGTCGGTGTAGAGTATTCTTTTTATCTTTAGATGCGTCGGTATAAAGAACTTGATTGTACTGTTTTGCATTTATTGCTTCTTGAAATAATTGTCTAGGGAGGTGGTTGGGAGTGTCTTCTTTTTTATGTCGAGTTAGACTAGTATTGAAAGCAGGTAGCTTATTGGTCCTTGGAGGATTATTGGAAGTACTGATGGGGGTAGTAATATTCAGGTCTAGTTGCAAGCAAAGGATTTACTAATTGTGGTAGGGGGTAAACAGATCTGTCTCTATTTTCAGGAGCGTGGTTGATGTTAATGAGCTTAATTACTGGGTTGGCTGAAACTCTAGTGAAATAGGAAGAGAGTAAAAGCTAACATCGTATGAAAATATGAGCTTCTAAAACTTCAATGCACATGCTTTCGGCGTGGCTAGATCGAAATTCACTTAGACATATACGTAAGGAGGTCGTTTGTATTGAGTTTAGGGATATAAGATAAGTATTATAGGCGGTCATGTATAGAATGCATCCATTATCTAATTTAGAGCAAATAAGAGCTCTATAGATTCTCAGTGACATATTTTCTTTAGCTCCCCATTGATGATATGCAAGTGTTTTCAATATGTTTAGTTTACCAGCACAGTTGTCCTTTAGATTTTTTAAGTGTATTTTCCAGTATAATTTCTGATCGAATATTAGCCCCAAGATTTTATGATTATTTACTGTAGGTAAAGAAACATCGTTTAGATATATTTCTGGGTTTTGAACGCTTTGCTTTTTGGTAAATCTTAGTAACTTAGATTTTGAGCTGGAATGATGCCATGTTGTGTGGACCAAGAATATATATTGTTTATAGCATTTTGAATAATAATTGATATACTGGATATGCTTGCTCCACTACAGTAAATAAGTAGATTATCAGCGTACAATAGAGCTTATCTATGAACCTGTAAATATTGCTTACAATATTATTATTGATAAGTTTCTGTAATATTACATTCTTTGGCTGCCACAACTGTATCATGTTACCCTTTGAAATCGGTTATATGGTTTTGTAGTAATACTAAATTGTCCATTGTGCTTCGATGTGGTCTGAATCCCGATTGATCTTCATCATCTTGCTTATCTAGCTCTTATTGTATATGAGATAACACTTCCGTTTGAACAGAATTCAAATCATTTGGACATTTTTTGGGATCGGCAAATCTACATCGTGCCCTACTGGTCGAATGGCGGACATTAGGTTAGGGTAGTCTATTTTCTTCTTGTTTTTCAAATTATGGCCAGTATTATCAATACTGCAAAAGTAGCGATCATCAATGTGGTTTCTATGCTCCCTCCATACCATAGGACTGAAAGGCTTGTTTCTCCTTTTTTGACCACTTTCTATGATCTTCAACACAAACATAACATTACGCGGGCCCAAGATTTATCCCGACCAGCAACTTTAGTTCCAAAATTTGAGACATAGGTAAACCTTTTTCACAAAATCTGTAATGTTTCTTTAGTGTTTTTTAATAACAATTTTTTTCATAAATATAACAAAAACTGTCAGCAGAGTTCTTACAATCACGATTAGACGTTTTACTGAGCACCTGTACTGGAAATTAAAAAAGTGAGGTTAGGTTTACAGTAAACAAAACATCAGCTTTGAATAGGTAGTAAATGTATTTCAGCAGGCTTGCCAACTCTTCTACATCCAGTTCAAGTTGTTCTAAAATTTAATATAAGTAATTATTAAATAATCCATTTAGTAAATAAATTATAGGTGACACAGTTTAATAAGTATCATATTTGGGTTTAGCACCCTAAAAATATAATAATAAGATGTTTTAAGTAAAAAAAAATTATCGTTGGCCTGTGTTATGAAAAGAACGTAAAAAGAATTGCTTTTAGAGTAATTCGGTTAGTGACTGAACACTACTTGCATTTCCGTGAAAATTTAAAAGGCCAAATTGATAACTTAATAAAAATGATATATTATCAGACATCAAACATGTCGATGTTCATGCTGGATTGTATTTATTAAATAAATAACTCCCGCTATCTGGCAATCAATATTGTTGTTTGTTTCTATAATCATATCAAGCGGATTTTCTTAAAACATTACAGCTTGTTTTGTACTCTATAAACAAAGGCAAAAGTTCATTTAAAATCTGTTGATCTTGTTGAGAAAACTTGTAGGTAGTTTGAGCTTTTACTACAAATAAAATAGATTTTTAAAATTAAATTAAACAGTTCAATGTTTTCAAATTATTAGAGCACGACAAACAAAAAGAAAGAAATTATACAAAGCCTTGGGATATTTAGGAACATGCAGAACATTTGTTATAATTAACTCTCCAAAGGTAAAAATTGAAGATGTAAAAAAAGAAGAAAATAAATATTGAAACGTTAAAAAAATTATAGTCAATAAAGCAGGAAGACAGGGCGATCCACAGTTTCTTTTCAGTTCTGTTAGGGCACATAATTCATGTATTCTGTTTATTTATTTATTTATTTATCGTATGACAATTACAACACATTTAGAACAAAATTACAGACTGCTATAATTTAAGTTAGGTGAAGTCCTCCTTCTAGTTTGAAGACATCAAGAGACAAGGAAATATGTACTTTACGAAATATGCACCAATAAACGTCTGACCATCAACAATTATACTTTATTCCTTCTTACATACAGACCAATACAAAACTTGACTGACAGTAGTTTATGACCTATTTTTGACATTACTCATTGAACTGTCAACAATGTCACTTCATATAGAACAATTACAGGACAACATTCAGTTTTTATGTTGGATATTCTAACCATCGAGCAAAAAGACAAAAGAGGGAATTTAATGGTTATGAAAAGGAGACCAAAAAAGTGGCCTCTGATGGCGGACATATCCGGAAATGCAAAGGCGCTAAATTTAAATTTTCCGACACTTATTAAGAATAGCTATAAAATATTTTTCAGACGAGAAAGTTTTAATTAAATATTAACGAAAATGTCTGCGGGATATAGTTTGGTCAAATCCGTATATGCGCACAGATAGTAAAATTAGAATCTACAAGACTTGCATACGACCAATCATGACATATGGCAATCATGTAAGACGAATGGATGAGAATAGACTCCCAAAAATTGCCCTAGAAAACAACCCGCCCGGCTCAAGATCTCCCGGAAGACCACCTAAAAGATGGAGGGACAGTTGGCAATCTACCTCCCAGGAAATTAACCAGAGGCAGCTTCAGAATTAAACAGATCCAAAGATCTCCAAAAAGTAGAAGAAAAAGGTTTTGTTGATTGCTGAAGGGAAGAACGAAAACATAATTGGCATATCTCAGAGAAAGGAAAGAAATGGAATTTTAAGTTGTTTGAAAATGCTAGACCGTGATTGAAAATACTCTTAATCTTCGAAAGTATTTAATTTAAAAGAAAAGTGGAAGTAGTTTTGGTTTCTTGTACCTACGTTGACTGAGAAGAGGGCAGCAAGTTTGATAGCAACAGCACCTGTAAGTACAATCAGTTATACTTGCATTGGAAGAACTCAGTATCCAGAGGGTAAAAGAGTTTTTTCGGTACGAAAGATATATGTTAGGTTTTGGGGGTAGATCTAAGGCAGGCGGTTAGCGAACGAGGCCTACATGGGAATCCAAAATCTTATAAAATTTGTTTAATTGTTTATAAATAAGCTCAAATAATTCAGTAGGATTAAATTTGGACTGCGCAGTTTCTTTTTTTTAATTTGTTGGAATAGGGCATAGCGATATCCATATTTGGTATTATTTTTTTTTAATTGTAACGGAATTTTTGGTAGGTATTTCATCAAAACATTTAAATAATTTTTATTTAAAATTTGTTTTATTGTCCTTGTACCTTCAGAACCCAGAGAAAACCTTAAGATAGCATTTAAACAAGTGTTAGAAATTATAATACCAATTGAATCAACTTGAATAAAATTATTAACTTTTTTTAAATTAGCTCAAACTACAATATTATAATATATATATATATATATATATATATATATATATATATATATATATATATATATATATATATGTATATATATATACATGTATATTTATCAAATTATTTCGATCCTAACGAACCTGAGGTTAGATAGATCTTGCTTATAAATTTGTCATCTAAGGGACTGTTTGCGTTGTGTTTTGTTTACATTATTTATTCCTATCTTATTATCTTATCTTTAATGGCTCATAAACAATAAAATTGTTCATTTTCACGTCTAAATTTTAAGAAAAATAATATAACCATAAAAGTAACTATAATTACTTTGTTTTGCAATCAGAGGTGATAATGTGTCTGAAATTCGGAAGATATAGATGTATTTGTATACTATAATCAGTACAAACAAAATAAATTTCTGTAATGCGATTTATAGAGAGCAATAAAAGTCTGTACTTGGTTCACACGACACGTTTCAGCATCTTTCGCCCTTCATTATGTTCCATTTATGTTTGTCGTTTCTTTTTCCGTCTGTAAAACTCCATTATAGCATGATTTCGTCTATTTACTTCGTTTCTTTAGGATCTTGAGCTCGACTTTTTCTTTTGTATGCGAAGCTAAATGCATCATGAATATGTTGCCTCTATGTGGAATGGTTAGTTGTTGAAGCATATTCCATTTCTTTTCCATAGGATTGAGGTCTGGGGATTGCGCTGGCCATGCGAACATGTGGACGAGCATTATCATGCATAGCTATTCACTGAAAGCTAGATAACAGAAGAGATTCTAGACATGATGGAAGAATGAAAAAAATACAAAATCCTTAACGGAAGAATTAAAAAGAAAATAAGAGACAAAAGTGAATGGATTTTTAAAACCTGCTAAGAAATAGAAAAACTATTTTCAAAAAGTAATTCTTTTAACTAACATAAACAATTTAGAAAAATAACAAACTCGAAGTATGTGAAGAGTGTAAAAAAGGTTTAAGGATTTTAATTAGTTTGCTTTCTTTCTAGGAGCAGCTCTTCGTCTCTCAGAAACAAATTAAATGTATAGCCATTAGCTGAAATAGTTTGCCAGTTCTTCTATTTCTTTACATTTTTCAGAGAAGTAGGTTTCTTTAGCCTCCCTAATTTTTCTTCTTAATTGGTTTTGAGCTGTTTATAGCGGATCGTATTGATGGTTTTGTTTTTTCTCCTTTCATTCATCAACTCTAGAATTTCCTCGGCCATCCACTCTTTTTTCTTACATTTGGTTGTTGTAAGTACTTTCTTACTTGGCTCCAATATAGAGATTTTGAAGAATTGCCACTGCTGCTCTACGTTGCAATTATTTCTTGGGTTTCTATTTAGATTTGTGTTGATTTCGTGTTTCAGATTTTCTTTTGTTTCTTCTGACTTTAGTTTCTGTATGTTAAGTTTATTGTTGTTGCGGCTCTTTTGCGTCTTTTTTAGTTGAAGTTGGAACCTAGCAATAAAAAGACTGTGATCAGAGGATACCTCTGCTCCTGGATATGCCTTTACTGCCTGAATTGCGTTTCGATGTCTGTGTTTTATTAGGATTTAGTCAATTTGATTTCTGACGATTTTGTTGTCTTTGTCAGCTGGCGATTTCCATGTATAAAGGCGTCCTTAAGTAATTTAAAAAATGTATTTGCGGCTATAACATTATGCTCCTGGCAAAATTCTATTAGGCGATCTTCTCTGTCGTTTTGTTCACCAAGCCCATATGGTCCTACATTAGGCTAGCATTTTCTTTTGCCAATTTTTGCATTGAAATCACCCATGGTCACTGTTATATCTCTAGATATTGTGAGATGTAATGTTTTTTGAAGTTCGCTATAATAGTTTTCTATTTCTTCTTCATTTTTGTCAGCAGTTGTCAGTTGTCAGCATGATTAGTAGGTTTTGATTGCCATTTCTATAAGCCATGACGATTTCTAGGGAAACTCCATGAGTCTTTAATGCAGTGGTTTCCCGTTGCCTTCTGCATTCTTCTGCCTTTGAGCAATTTATTGGTTCTTCCGCCTTTGGAGTCGATTTCTCAGCTCCAGGACAAAAGAGTGACCTACTAACTACCGACTCATCCGCCCGAAGCCGTTGGTCGGTAAGCAGGGGATTGCTTATACCGGCAATCATTCGGTGAATTAGCTGTTGGACCACGGGAGGTATTTTATTTCCCTCCTACCCACCGGTAAACCGGGTCAAGCATTCCCCTATCCGCCATCTGGGGACGTTCTCTCTAGGAGTTACAGGTTCTCCCGAGAGAACATGCAATGAACTGAGTTGATGAACCTGTCTATGCGATTCCACGCAGTTAAAAGGAATATCGGGTACCGCCTCACCCAAAAATTTCATCGGCTTTCATATCAACACCTTTGCGGGACACATGTACATGACCTTGTCTAGGAATGGTGTTTACAGTAGACTATTCGTTGCTTCCAATAATCGGTTTGTGTTTGTTTTATTTTTTCAATTGGGTATTCCAAGATGAGTATCCTATTTTTATTTTCTTTTTGTTTATCATTCATGTATGAATGAAGCCGATTTGTGTTTTTGTTTAATGCAGTAGTTTTCGTTGCAGCTTTATTAAGAGCTTTATTGATTTCATTGTACTTATTAATTGAAAAGGAGAACACTGTTTGATTTCAGATTCAACCCCATTCGCTACAGAAACTGAGTAGACTCCTGCAAAAACTTGTAGATAATACTTCCATGTTAAGATATCTTGCAGTGTCATTGAACTTCATCATTTCGTCGTTGGCTTCCTTGAAATATAAATAGTAGTGACGCTTTATATAAATGATGATCAGATCCACGAGCTGCTCCTCTTAAGTTATTAACCTTTATTTTGGAGTTTTCCTTGCAAATCAGTAATCGATTATTGACTTTAAATTTCTTGTTGGTTGGGCTTACGTGAATTTATTCATCATCTTTAATTCATATTATCGCAAAAATTTAAATGTCATAAAAAACAAACTCAAAGAGTATTAAAAAATACGTATGTCATTTAAGGAAATAGAACTATCTTTAAGATCAACAATGATCATTTATTGGTCACATGGCGAAGATAAGTCTAAGTTGGCATTAAGTAGCACGTGATAGCCAATTTATTAGAATGAAAACCAACACTTTATTTGTGTAATAAATATTAAATGTTTTGCTTAGAAATTAGCAATTACTCATGTGCGTTATTGGTTATACAGTGTGTATCCGAGAAGTAGTTATTTCTAGAGCTTCAAAATGTCGAATTCATCATTTTACGAAACATTTTCGTATTGTTCTACAATTTAATAATTAGAATGCCCATTTTCTATTTACACTAGTATTTATTTACGGTCAGATACCATATAGTATGATATCATCAATGTAACATGAACTAGAAAAATTTTATCTATATTTTTTTGTGCAAATATTCTTATCATTCGTACCGGTACATAACTAATTATATTAACCATCTCTGGCATTGCTTTCAGTATCATCTAGGTATTTAATATACTTAGTTAAATATTAGGAAAATTAAAAATTAAAAATACTGTCTTGGAGGCACCAGACCAAAGTATACAGAAAGAAAACCCTAACATAGAAAACTATGGATTACAAATTATGGAGAGGAGACGGATGGTAAAAAACAAAAACCTAACAATATACAAAGAAATCAACAGGGAAATTAAGAAAAAAATAAATGTAGCTAAGGAAGAGTGGATGAAAGAAAATTGTAAAGAGGTAGAAGATTTGCAAATGAAGCATAAAGATAGAGAACTACACAGAAAGGTTAAAGAAGTAGCTGGAATATGGAAACCCAAACACTTATTGATTGTAACAAGCAAGAAAAACCAAATGGAATTAGACCCTGAAAAACACAAAGAAATATGGGAGCAATATCTTAAAGATTTGTTTGGTGTGAATTGGCCAGAGTTTTTAGAAGATTTAATTACTTGTGACAAGATAAGATCAAATGTGTTATATGAAGTTTCCAGCTTAGAGTTTCTTCGAATGTCATTCCCAAGAATTTTGTTGACGTTACACGTTTTAGGTTCTCATCACATAGTCTTAGGTTGGGGGTGTTTGTGATATTTTTCTTAGAAAACAGGATGAAACGAGTTTTTTCAGTGGAAAAACAGAAACCTGTTTTTGTGACCAGAGTTCTAGGTGTTGTATAAAGTTCTGTGGCTAGTGTGTGATAAAATATATTTTGTATATTTTGTAAAAAACTACAAGATAATCTACGTAGACAGACGCGTGCCATTATAGGCGATTTTAGATTTTTGAGAATGTCATTGATTGCCACTGTAAAGAGCGTAGGACCTAACTCTGAAAGCTCTATTTTGAAGGAAATTTTTAATAAAGAAGAAACAGTGACCTTGGATGTTCCAACTATGTAATTTTTTTATTATATAATCGTGCCAGGCTGTATCGAAAGCTTTTAATATGTCAAAGAAAACCGCTAGACATTTATTCCTTAGTGCGAATGCTTCAGAAATGTCGCTTTCCAAATCTACAATATTATCTATGGTTGACCTTTGCTCTCTAAAAGCACTTTGTTGTGGAATAATTAAATCTTGTTTCTCCCAGGTGCCATCTTAGTTTATTATTAATAATTTTGTCTAGTAACTTACACATGGCGCATGTTAAAGATATCGGTCGGTATGACTCGGAACTTGTTTTAATACTATTAGGTTTTTGTATAGGTATAACTGTGGATTCATGCAATTTTTCAGGAAATTTGTGCTTTAGCTAAATAATATTAAACAGATATTAGAAAGTTGTTTGTGAGCGCTATCTGGAAGATGTTTAATAAAAATACTAAGAATAGTCTGGATCACTAGTTTCTTTGAGATTTGATAATGCTTCTGTATACTCTAATTGAGAAATGGGTAAATTTAACGGTTCATCTATGTTAGGTATAATGCTAATTTTCTTATTTTCTTCTTGCTGTTTGTAATTAATGAAAGATATTTTATAATTAATATTACTGGGACAAACCTCATAGATTAGAAGGCTTCAATGATGGTGCAATATTGCAAAAATACTATTTATAAAATATAGATTATTTTGAATTAATGGTTTTTACTTTTTATAACGACTTGTGTACAAATAATTTGATTAATTAGAAAAAAAAACTAATTACTCGCAAATTCCATATTTTTTACACACAGTTTGATTAATTTTATTTGAATACATCCTTCTGGTCGCGTTTTATATTATGCATTCATTGTCCTTTAACTTTCCCACTTTTTGTGTGAATGCACAAAGGATGCATAGCGGTTGAAGTTGAAAATCCTTTGTCCATGTTAAATATAACTTTTATTACGACAAACAGAACCCATGCGATTATATACAATTCGTGTTTATTTGAAGAACTGCTGTAAGTTCTAGAGATACGAGAAGAGTTTAATGCAATCTCACCACAAAATATAAAGTTCATTTTTTAATGAAACCTTTCTTTAATGTGGATTTTATTTGTTATTTTGCAATGTATGTTGTTACGGGTAAACTTTGAGTTTGATTTTATAAAAGACGTATATAGAGAAACAATTCGAAGAGAAGTGCATTCATGTTATTTTCAAATTACGATACCTATTTTGGAAAAACTTTAGACATACATTAATAGGGACAGAACTTTCCCAAATACAACAAAAGAAAAATTGTGGAATGTTCACTTCAAAATATGTCTATTTGCCTATAATATCGAGGCCAAAGTAAGTCAAATTAGTAAAAAGAAGCGCCAATTAATCAAAGTCATCATATGTCTGAATCCAAAATCGAAATCCAAATCCAATCAAAAAATTTGAACTTCGAAATCCGAAAATACAAAATCCGAATTCCAAGAATTTGAACTTCGAAATCCAAAATCCAAAATCCGAAAATTTGAACTCCGTAATCCGAAATTTAAAATCCGAAATCCGAAAGCCAAAACCCGAAAATCCAAAATCCGAAAATTTGAACTTCGAAATCCTAAATCCGAAATCCAAAATCCAAAATCAAAAAATTTGAACTTCGAAATCCGAAAATACAAAATCCTAAATCCGAAAATTTGAACTTCGAAATCCGAAATTCAAAATCCGAAATACCGAAAGCCAAAACCCGAAAATCCAAAATCCGAAAATTTGAACTTCGAAATCCTAAATCCGAAATCCAAAATCCAAAATCAAAAAATTTGAACTTCGAAATCCGAAATGGATCATATGCTGTACAAACCTTTGTGGATCTTGAACTGGTCGCAGACAAGTCACTACTCCCGTCGATTCCTAGCAACTTCGCTCCATCTTCTGACTTTTAGATTCTTCCATATCATCAATTCATCTTGTAATCAGCCGTCCTCTACTTCTCCTGCCCTCTGGGTTTGAAAATGCCCTCTGCACCTTAATTAATTCCACAATATCTGTATCTGTGTATAGCTAGTATAATTCAAAGTTATATCTTCGAAACCATAGACTATTTTGATTTATTTTTATTTATTTTATTTTTACCCACAACAGACCGTTAAGGCCTAGGACATTTTTTTTACACATAATCCTAATATTAAATAATTAACTTAACTACTCTGAAGGACCTGGTGGACAATATTTCTCCATTCGCTTCTATTTTGTGCTTTTTCTTTTCCAGTCCCTCACCTTCACGTGTTTAAGGTCTTCCTCCACTTTACTAATCCACCTCGTTCTGGGTCTACCTGTTCTTTTGGGGCCGATTAGTTTTCTGGTTATTACTAGCTTGGGCATTCTGTTTGTTGCCATTCTTTCCACATGTCCCAACCATCTGATTCTTTGTGACTTGACGAACTTGATAATGGTAGGTTCTTTGTATAAAGCCATTAATTCATTGTTGGTTTTTCTTTCCCAACCATCTTCTGTCTTCCGTCCTCCTAATATGCGTCTCAATATTTTCCTTTCCTATATTTCCAGAGTATCCTCTTCCTTCGTATTTAATATCCGTGTATCACCGGCATATGTTACTGTGGGTCGAATTACTGTTTTATAATTCTGAGTTATTTTGTCTGAAACGTATTTTGAGTTCATAGGGCTCTTACTACCTAATTTTTATTCCCTTTTGCTATTCTGGCTTCGAGCTCCCATTTCTCTTTTCCATTTTCATCGAAAACTATACCCAAGTATTCAAATTTGTCCACCCATTTAAAATATAGCTTTTATTACCTACAGACCTCACACTAAAGTCTTCTTTTTTCCTTCTGTCACTCCCATGATCATATATTTGGTTTTGTCTTCATTTAGTTCCAATCCGAAATTCTGTGCTTCTTCGATGATTTTCTTCACAACTCTTCTTAATTTTTTCTCGGTTTTTGCTAGGATCGTTAAATCGTCAAGCAAATGCCAAGCACTGGTGCTCATTTTTCATGATGGTTTCTTCCACATTCATTTTGCATTTTCTGATTACAGTTTCTAACACTAAGTTGAATAATGTAGTCGATAAAGGATCTCCCTGTCTCAAGCTTTTTGCAACCGTAGATTGATCTGATATGTGACCCTGCCAAGCAATTTCACACGTAGAGCTATTTAGAGTCATTTTAACTAGCCACTAACTAATTTTATGACCAACTAGGAAAAAATTAGTTTTTCGAAAAAATGATAAGAGGCAAAATATTTTTAAAAATAATGTATTAAACTAATGATGCCACAAAATTCATTTGATTTGAACGTACTCAAAAGTTTGGGGGGATTTAGGGCTGCACATCCCCCTTAAAATATTTCTGTGCGCTTAGATTTTGTTGTTTCTTTTGTATGAAAAATGCTTTCAGAACAAGAAAGTAACGTGTCCATTTTTATTACAAAATGTTCAGTGGTTACGAGATAATGCAAAAAAAACAATTTTTATTTTGTAACTTCAAAGAGCTGTACCTTTTTTGTGTACACTTTTTTACTAAGGTAAGTTGGATTCAATCAATTTATTTTTTGTCTCCGGAATGCGTGATTTAATTTATAACATACCTTTTTGAAACACCCTGTATATTCAAGCCATATGTATTGCGGACAGGATTTTCAGCATCTATTATTTACCGCAGTCCTTCAACGATTTTTTCCCTCTAACAAAGAGTTTTAAACGTAGGTAATTTCTACGATTGCCAAAAAATACACGAATACGAACAAAAAAGGTTTCCTTTTTTAGCAGGCAAGGTGAAATTGTCCTTGGCGAAATTGAGTAGTTCATCGCATGGCAAATTAAAACAAATGGGTTAAAAACATATTATAGTGTGCTCTATAAATAGGAATTCGTTTTATTATTTTTTACTCAACACGTTTCCGCAACATATACGCATTGAAACAATAGTTAAGCACATTATATTATATTTCATCAAACGTACAGCAAAAATTTTTATAGAAATTTGTGTTTGTCTTATTGTTTGGAGATAAAACATGTGGAAATTCAAAGGTATTAAAAATAATTAAATCTTTTATGTGAGAACAAAGACTGATATATCTTTTTCCATTACCGTGTACAGATTTAGGAGTTGGTATCGTGATAGCTTGCGTTTATTGTCGTGGCAATATGATATTCCGATATGTTTCAGTGTGTTCATCTGATGATCGGCCAGTCCATTAATAGAAGGTTTTGGAACCACGAGTACATTTTTCCTACCAATTTTCTCTGTTTCCTGTTTCCGTTGGATATTAACTGCAACATCGAGTATCTGCTACCTCTTATTATATGTCCCAAGTATTCTAATTTTCTCCCTTTTATCAATTTCGTTCATTCTTCTTCTACTGGTCACACTCTGCTGAGTAAGTAATGTATAGGGAATGGGCTTTATAAAAATAACATAGCAAGATCTTATAATGGTAGCCCCGAAGACTTTCTGTTTGTAACTTCAGAGTCAATAGAACATATTAATACAATGAATGTTTGTTTGCCACTGATTAACGTTTGATATTTACTTGTATTCGTAAGAGCATGTAGAGGTGGTAATATAGACTCTGACCACAGAACCACAGTCTGAAAAGATCACAGCACAAAATCTGCGAAATATAACTGAGGTGCTAAAATTTGAAACCGTTAGGGATAGTTTCTTGCAAATTATTAAAATATAAGCATTGGAAAAACAGTTAACTAAATGTAAAGAAACTATGCACACAGCGGCTAAAGGTGTTTTAAAATCTAATATGTCCAGAAGAAACGAAGATTGGTTCGATGAAGAATCTGGAGCTATTAACCAACAAAAAAATTAAGCTTTTAAAAGACTTAAGCAGCGCAGAACGGGACCAACTTAAGAGTATTATGAAACCTTTGACGAGAAGAAAAAATAACGTTTATAGGGAAAAAGAAAGCCATACGAAAACGTTCAGAACGAAATTGTTAACCACCATAACTGAAAAGACTCACGAAGATTCTACCAATAGATAAACAGCTGTTAAGATAGGGATGATTATGTAATTAGTGACAAGGATAGGATACAATTTTGAAGAGCTGCTTAATGGCAATCATGAAGATGAGATAGATGCTCCCATGATTCAAATCAATTAAAATGATCGTCTCTTTTTTGTATTTTTACTGTTGCACCAAGAACATTTCACTCGTTTAGTAATTTCTTACTTCTCTATGAGCGTAGATTTTCTATTGTTATTCTTATAGTCAGATAGCTCAGCGGGCTGTGCGGCTGACTCTCATTCGCTTCACTGTCGAATGGTTTAGTGGATGTGGGATCGAGCCAAGCTCGGTGTACAGAAAACAAAAAGTCTAACGCAGCAGTTTAAAATTCTAGATGAATCTGCGGCTTAGACTAGGATATGCTGGGATCTGATCGGCCTATGGTGGAGCAGTACGGCAAGAGATAAGGGCTTGCGGCTCGGTGATACTCCTCCATAGATCCCTACCGGACAGGCGTAACGCCTAAAAAAACCGGATCTATATATATATATATATAATATATATATATATATATATTATATATATTCTTATAAACGAATACAAATGCACGTAAAGTTTTCTACAATTTATCTCTTTTAATGTCCTGGCAAAGCCCTTAAAGAAATCAGGTGGACAGGTAGTGCTAGCCTAGAAAAAAATACTACACCTCTACTACAGTGGAGATAAAAATAATTATATTTTTGGCGTGGGATTCATACTGAATAAACGACTGAAATCAGAAGTCATAGCTTTCGATTCAATAAGTCCAAGGATATGTAGATTTCCGCATTAAAGGCAGGGTCTTTAATTACAGCATTATCAATATCCATGCTTCCACTGAAGATGAAGAAGACGAGGAGGAGGTCATATTTACGAGAAAACTAGAAAGCACTTACAGACAATGTCAGAACAACGACATAAAAATTATTATTGGTGATTTTAACGCTAAAGCCGGCCAAGAGATTATTTACCGACCCACAATCGGCGAGCATAGTCTTCATGCTGTCAACAACCAAAATGGTTTACGCCTGATTGAACTCGCAGCATCACTGGGAAATGGTGGTAGTAAGTACATGTTTTCCTCACAAAAATATCCACAAAGCCACGTGGCAATCACCATGACGGTCAAACAAAAAACCAAATTGACCATGTACTAATTGATAGTCGACATTTCTCGGACGTACTAGATGTAAGAGCATGTAGAGCTGCTAATATAGACTCGGACCACTACCTTGTAAGAACAAAACTCAGGGCTCGTATATCAAACGCTAAGAAGGACCAAAGCACAAAATCTCGAAATATAATTCTGATACTGGGTGCTAAAATCTGAAGACGCTAGGGATAACTACAGGAAAATTTTAAATGAAGAGCTGACAATAATCGACGAAAATTTAAGCATAGAACACTAGACCAAATGCAAGGAAGCTATCTATACAGCGGCTAAAGGCTTTTTAAACCCTAACGAGGCTAAAATAAACGAAGATTACAAGATACTACTACTATTACGAAGATACAACTACTATTACTTACCTTATATAATTACGATTAGAAAACTATTCAAATTCAAAATAAATATTCCATTCTGCTCAAAATACTCTTCGAAAACATCAGCTGTCATCTCCTCGTGATAGTCTTTTGTGCTTTTGGACTGAAATTCCAACAAACCATACTTAACAAATCCTTTTTCACTGCCAATGTGAGAAATTATTAATCTACTGCCTTTACCAGAAGGTGGGGATATACCAGTAGACCAACCTTCCATAAAGGCTTGTCTGGAGCTTAATATATTTTGATCTGACCAAATTTTTTTTGAGAGTATGACCTGAGTTTATCCACGTTTCGTCCTGGTAAAAGATTGGTCTTCCTTCAGCCCGGAATTTTCGTATGGATCTTAGATAATTTCTTCTCCAACATATCTTCTCCCGGTCAATCAAAAGTGATTTTCGGTCTGATTTCTCCCACCGGAAATTTAATTCTTTTAAAACTTGCCACAATTTAGTTCGTCCGATATGAGGCAAATTCGGGTCGTCTCTAACTTCTTGTAAAATTTTGTTTAGGTTTGGTATTTCTTTTTTGAAAAAAAAATCCATGAATTTTCCTTCGAATACCATTTTTGGCAAATTCATCAATTTCAATAGGCTTTTTCCCTCTCTTTAAGTGTTCGTTTGTGTTTGGGTTAGCTATACCGTGTTTTTTTCTTTCTGATAGGAACCTTTATATAGTTGACTCCCCTACGCTAGTCATGTTGGCACAACTTTCGACTATGTTGCAAACAGTGTTTGTGGGATTCTGAGAAACCAGAGCATCGTGAACATTGAGGACAATAGTCTTCTCTCTTGGTGAATAGACAGACTTACTGACTGTACGCAACAGTACCGGTGTAAAACTTGATGATGTTGATGATGAAGCCATCACAAACAATCCAACAAAACGAGCAAACGTATGTTCGTATAGGAATAAAAATCACTCACGCACTGCATATAATTCGCAAAAGAAATATTCGAGACGCTAATTACTGCCGTAGACGCGGAAACATCGACGAGCCGTAAATTACATGCGATCAAAAACGTACTAAACAAAAAATTGTTTTCGTTCGTAATAACTTCACCCTTTCAAGTTCAGTTTCGAATATAAACTGAACAGACGAGGCACGTGGCCAAAGCCGACATCTTTATACCCATTATATTATTAAGAATCTGGGGAATTCCATCCTAATTATCTTGCAACGAATACTACCTTCGGATATGAATTCCAGGTTTTCTATTAAAGTGATTAAACGTGAAGAGTAGTATTGAAATATCCAAAGAGATAAGGTATTCTTATTTACAAAATTGTTAGTGGTTAAATTCTTATTTTTATTAATATAATATAATAACCAACATAAGACGTAAAAGTTTTAATTGTTTTTTGCTAAATATATTAGTATTAAAATATTATTAATATTGATAAAAATTTTGGAAAGGAAAATAAATGTAAAACGCAATAATTTTAAAGAATAAACACCTCATGAACGCCTATGATGATACAAATATTTTATGACTTTAAGGCAAATATTCGTGCTATCAACAATTTGTGAACGGATAAGAGTAAGATTTTAAGGTTTCTTTTCTCACTGTTTACAATAGCTGCTTGTTGTTTTTTAAGGAATTATTTTGTCAAAATAATGTTTGTAAATATAATTTTTAAATAAAACTGTATTTATTTTAATTAAAACTATATTTATTAAGACCCTTAAAGTAAATAAATTTAAAAAACAATTTAATTGATAGTACTAGGGCATTTATAAATACACGGTCTCAGAGACGGACGTTAGCAGTTATGTTTAAATGATTCACGTTAGCACTGAAAGGTTAATGATATTACAACAGCTTCTTCAGAAGAGAAATTCATAAACAACTAAAATCTAAAGCAACTATTTTACGTGTGCAAAAAAAAATGATAAAACTGTTAATCCGTTAGGGACACACCGTAATACTACGGCAGTTATTAAAAATGTATTTGCTTCAGAGATACTAAGACTTTTCGGACCGTGTAATTGTATTTCCTTACACTGCATACGCAACATTTCGTCCGTGAGTGTAATTTTATAGTTGACTTCATTGATTGGAAATAGAATTCGTTTGCGACAATTGCCTTGAAATTGTTGAGATATTTCCTAGATCGGTTGCTTATAGTGGACGTGGTTTTTAATTTTCTATAATAAATTTTAAATCATTGATTACGTATAAGTACTTTAATCAGTACAGTGTTTGTTGTTAGTATCTCGTGTGCGTAAAATGAAATCACCCATCATTACATCTTTGAAATAGTTGCAACCAATTTTTTATTTGATTAATTATAATAAATTGCAAGGTAAATTATTGTAGATTGCTCTTATTTTATTATATTTATAATGTGTTAAAACTGATGAAAGTAGTTTTATTAATTTCTTATTTTGGTAAAAGAAAATTAGATACACTAAGCAAGAACAATAAGCTAACAAGCAGAAAAGACAGAGATGAAAAAAATGCAGTAGCCATTAAACGGGTTACTTTGCACCATAGTTTTTAGTTTCATTTTCTCAAAGTGGATATAACGTTACTCGAAAGAAGATCTGAACTTTTTATTATATAATAACTATTCAACAGGTCGTAATATAGCTCCTATTATAGCTGTTTTTTATGTTTTATGTTTTATTCAAATATGAATTTTATTTAAAATATTTTAATAAAAACTTTAACCTGCGATTTGGTCGGCCCTCACATTGATGTTTGTTCATCGTGTGAAGCAATGGAAACCAAAGTTAAAGAAGCCCCACTTATCTCAGTCTGTAAAGCTAACAGTAGAAGCTGAACTTCAAGTACATAAAAGGCGAAGTAAGAAAATTTATATAACCAACTAAAAGCTACTCGAGAACTTTGTAAGGTCCGATGAAACAACGTGTGGTCTTGTATTTGACTTTATGCAAAACTTGCCATTGCCACATATCCCAGTGCAAGAAATCTTGTATATGAGACATGAAATTATTTGAAAGATAACTCATCACGCATGTATCTATATTCCGAGGTTACAGCTAAAAAAGGCGCAAACGAAGTATGCAGCTTTCTCATGGACTACATTAGAAAGTGTGTACCAGAAACTCCTGTCCTGGTCAGAATTAAAAATCATACTTTCATCCGTTTTTGCTTGGGTCTAGTTGAGACAGAAAGATTTGGAAATATTATCCACAGATTCCCCATAAGAGGCCATTCATTTCTAGACTGCGATAGGACATTCGGCCTATTTAAAAGAAGTATAAAGAAAGCAGATCGCATTTATCATCCTATGGAGTATGTTGAGTTAATCGCCAACGCAAAATCAAACATAACAGTAAAAGTTATTCGTACGGAAGATATCAAGGACTTTAATAAATGGTGGCCAGCGCTGTACAAAAAAAACGGTTGTTATCTCTGGAATCGTATGGCAGAAACGTTCCCCGTCAACAAAAGCAAACTTTTACACCAGCCTCGTTCATGGAGTTCAAGTATTTACAAAATGGTCACTTGCAGACATCAGAGTTTATAGGGGGCTTATTTAAGCACACATTTAATTTAAAACAACCAGGAATTAGACCGAGGCCATTAACCTATCTGATGCTTTGTGTATTGCTTACCCTGAGGGAAAAGTGCCAATCAATAAACATAAAGTTGACGCTGTCAGAAAGTTATTAGTTTATATTCCCGAAGACAATGAAGAATTTAAGCACTTTTATGAAGCTTACCTTACATGGCCTACTACTATGGAAGAAAACGATTAGTTTAAATAATAACAATGTAATAATTTAGTATTGATAAATCTGACTTGAAACTAATAATTTGTTTCATTTATTTTTACATACAAGCAATTAGTTTTAGAAGGAACTAATTCCAACGCAATTTTTTTCAAATAAAACTTGTTTAAAAACAAATAACCTACTGGGATTATTGTTAAAAGTAGCATAGTTGCTTTCAATCTACCATAACGTCGTTTTGCTAAAATTACTAGTGTAGTTTATAAACAGTTTTTTTTAAATTCCCAACATTTTTAGTTGTGTGGAGTTAGTTCCTTTCAATAATCACCAATTCAATTATAGAAAAATGATGTTTAATGGAATTTTATGAAAGGTTGTTATGGAATCCCCATATTTAAAATTTGTAAAATACCAGTATTTTATTTTAAAATCAGTGCTTTTTCCCAAAGAATACCTGAAACAACTAAAAGTAAGGTCATTTTTAGGCATTCATTTGCATAAACACCAGCTCTTTACTTCTGTATAGAACATCGCTCTTTGTTTACTTGTTTACTATATACATTATATTTTATTACGTTTATACTCAAACATAAATTATCAAAATCCATATAGCAAATTAATACATAAACGTGAATTAAACATTTGCAAATACAAGGATATTTACAAAACCTAAACATAAAACGAAAATCATTTCAACATTGAATGATTAGCTAATTTGAAATGCATTTGATTTTATTTACAGTTGATAAACACTAACAATACATACGAGGCTAACTGGAAAATACACTGGCGGCCAAAAATTCGACCAAAACAATTAAGTATGAATAAAACAATAAAAATTCTATCAAAATTTGACCTATTGAAATATTTATATGAGTTTAAAATAATTTATGAAACGAATGCATAAAGTCGTCCTTTTACACAATTCTTTTTTATGTTATGACACAATCTTTAGCAATCAAAACACAAATAAAGTTCTATAAGCTAATTTGGTGGCTGCGGCGCAAGGGACTCCTATTGGCGTGGTGAGGTCTTCTTCAGCTGACAAGACCACTAACCGTTTTTCAGGTTAGCTGGCCAGTTCCTTTTGAGTCTCCTATTGGCTTGGTGTTCTAGCGGAGGTTGGAATAAGGGGTTACTATGTGATTCCAGTCCTTCATGGTGCTTCGTGCTGTATTTAGTGATTACATCCTCTACGAACGGGATTCTTAGGTCTTCATGAAGTGTTATCGTTCGGAGTATTTTTGATTGGCATCTTTTAATTTTTGACTTGCTCGCACATCCCCAGAGTTGGAGTCCATACGTCCAGATAGGTTTTATGACAGTTTTGTATACAACGATTTTGTTTTCAAGGCTCAGTTTAGATCTTTCATTCTTAGGTCAATTAGTTTCGCTTCTTAAGAATATGTACTTTTCAGGTGAGTTTTGAGTCAGGATGTATTCCTAGGTATTTAGTGCTAAAGGATTGGGGAAGTTGGATATTGTTAAGTGAAACTGGGGGAAATGGGTCTCTTCTCAAGGTTAAAGTCACTTTGGACCGATTTTGTTTCATTCATTTTAATTCTCCACTTGTAAGACCATGTCTGGATTTCATTCAGTTGTACCTGGAGAATGTTAGATGCTATAATTGGATTTTCATCGGCTGCAAGGATGACAGTATCGTCTGCAAACGTACCAGTGATGGTTTCATTAGTGGAGGGTAGACTGCTGTGTATAGCATATATAATATTGGTCCAACAACGCTGCCCTGTGGAACACCAGATTTTATATTAAAATTATTGGAATTACTTTCATTCGCTCTTGCTCGGAAATCTCTCACACTCGATAGGATTTTAACAGTTTCAGGTACGTGATGGGTGAATATTTCTTGATTTTGAAAATCAGGCCTGTATACCAAACCTTGTCAAAGGCTTGACTAACAACTAGAAAAGCAGCTGTACAGTAGTGTCTGCTTTCCATTGCAGAATTTATGGAGTGTACTATTCTATGAACCTACTGTATTGTTGAGTGTTTTTTTCGAAAGTCAAATTGGTGGTTGGGTATCCATTCGTCCATATTGGGGTCTGAGTTCATTTTTTGTAACAGTAATCTTTCAAATATTTTGGATACGACTGGTAGTAGGCTTATTGGCCTATATGATGAAACCTCGTTTGGATATTCTCCTGCTTTTGGGATTAGTATTATTTCAGCAGTTTTAAAGACCTTTGGCCAGTAGTTTAATCGTAGAATAGCATTGAAGATGAGAGTAATCAGTGTGATTCCTTTATCTGGTAGTTCTTTCAACATCTTGGGTGTTATTTTGTCCAGCCCAGGAGCTTTTCTAATATTCAAATATTGGATTTCTTGTTGAACTTCATTTTTGGTTAGTGGTCTCATTACTGGTATGTTCTCTGTAATGTTATCCATGTCCCTTTCAATTTCAATATCTGGAGCGTCGTTGTTGGGAGTAAGTACTTGGGCTAATTGCTCGGAAAATAGCGTTGTTTTTTTCGTCATCACTTCTGGCCCACTGTAATGTTGGTCCCTGTTCGTTTCTAATTGGAGGTACCGGAGTCTTGGGTTTTTTGGAGTTTTTGATCGGTTTAATAGTTTGTAAATGACAGTTCTTGTGCCTCTTTAAGTTTGGATTTTAGTTGATTGATTAGCCTGTTTAATCTAGTCTTGTCTGCTGAGGCACGGGTTTGGTGCCATAAATAGATCCAACAGATGAAGTGCTTGGTTTGGATCCATTATGTAGGAGAGCCTGTTGACAAAGGGTGGTAGTTGTTTTCATGTATTAGGCTTACTAGTTCTCTGCCTTTAGTTGTTGTGTCCTAGAGGTTTGAAGACGTTTTTGAAGTCTTCTTTCTTTAAGTTGTATCGGGGTGGACAGTAGACTGCTGCGACTGTTAGTTCGTAAGACCTCATACTGACTTTAATTGTAGCTTGCAAGCAATTTTCAGCATACTTTGGTAGTCCTGCATGTTTAATAGTATTTTTTATCAGAATGGCTGTTCCAGCGTGGGCTGTATTGTCTGTGTGGTTTGAGGAATAGGTTGTGTAGTGAGATATCTTGAAGTAAGTTTGACTTGTGAAATGGCTTTCACTTATTAATAGAATGTCAATTTCGTTGTGTAGCACAAATAACTCGACCTCACTTTTGGAAGTCCATTGGCATTCCAATTTGCTATGAATATTTTAACAGAACAAATCTGTCATACATTTTTATGCAGTCCTATGGAAATAATAAATATTTGTAATATTTTAATTAAAAACTAATTTAATTGCAAAATGTAAAAATTCTTGGAAGAAAATTATTTAATCGTATTAGGGTCTGAGGCGTAAGGATGTAAAGGCAAGTATTCAAATCACAGATAAAATTTCTACCGCCTCATAAACTTTTATCATTGACATTGTTTCGTTCCTTATCTTGTTCTTCAAAGTTATGTGAATTGTTTCACATATACACTGAGATGACTCACTTGTTCTAATTATCGTCAATTACTATTTTTGTTTTAGTAGACGATGGCCATTTCGACATTATCATATTGAAATTCTTACACACTATGCTCTGATAAGAAATTGGATAGAGTGACTCCTAAATGTAACATGATATTTTAATTGTTTAAGTTGCAAATCAAGTACGCTGTTTACTAATAAGAAAATCAAAATAATATCCGTTCATAATATAATCTATACTGCTTTATAATGGGCTCAGAAAATCGATAATTTTACGGGCAACATATATTTTTTAATATTATTAATATAAGAATATATATTATTAGAAGAAGTTCTTCTTCTTCAGGTTCCTTCTCTTATCGGAGGTTGGAATTCATCGCTATTTTAATTTTATTGGTTGCACTTCTGAATAATTCTAATGAGCTGCAACCGAATATACTCTCTTAAATTTCTTAGCCAGGATATTTTGCGTTGTCCTGTGTTTCTCTTCCCTTGCATAATTAAGCTAAAAAATACGTACTTCTCGCCCCTCATTATATGACCCAGATATTGCATCTTTCTAATTTTAACAGTTTTTATGACTTCACATTCTTTCTTCATTCATTGTAACACCTCTATATTAGTTACTTTTTCAGTCCACGATATTCTGTGGATTCTCATGTAGCACCACATCTCAAAGGAGTTTAATTTTTTGATTTCAGACTGTTTTATTGTCCATGCTTCCATGCCGTATAGTAAATTAGAAAAACGTAACAACGTAGCATTCTTGTGCGGATCTCTAGATTAAGGTTACGGTTGTAAAGAAAGTTCTTCAATTTTATGAACGTGTTTCTTGCCATTTCTATTCTAGATCTGATTTCTTTTGTTTGATCTCCATCTTCGGTTAGCCACGTTCCTAAATATTTATATGTTGTTACACTTTCGATCATCGTATTATTGATGATCATGTTATCTACATTTTGTGGTTTTTTTTGAGAATATCATTGATTTCGTTTTCTTGAGATTCATTTGCAATCCGTAACTTTCACATGCATTGTATACATGTTGTATTATGTACTGTAGATCTTTCATGTCACTTAGTGGTACCATCTGCACTTGTTAATATCCCGATTGGTTTGTTACGATTTCCTGAAATCATTTCTTTAACCTTCTTATGGGTGTTGAAAGTGTCATACTTTGCCTCACATTTCTTAATTTCTTGACATTTAATGGCCATCCATGTTTCCTTAGCTTGTTTTATTTTCTGTTTTATTTGTTTATTAATTTCTTGATATTTAATTTGATCTTTGTTTTTATGTATTCTTCTTTCGTCCATCTTTTCAAGAATTTCTTGTGTCATCCATTCTTGTTTGGCAGCTTTTGTAAATGTTAATGTTATCCGTCCCACAGTCTCTATTGTGTTCTTTATATTCTTTCATTTTGTTTCAATACCTGTAGTGTTCTTATTTTGTTGTTTTATTTTTTGGATACTCTGAACTACCATTTCTTCTGTTTTTCACATCTGAATTAGTCTTTCACCATGCTCATTTCGCTCTCCCAATCCATACATTCCAACACAACTCTCCACACTTCCTCTGCCCACTTTGGCATTGAAGTCACCCATTAGTATCAAAACTTCACGTTTTTTTGTTGTTTTCATTATTGTTTCCAATTGCTCGTAGAAATCTTCTATTTCTTGTTTCTCCTTGTCAGCTGTTGGTGCATATACTTGAATAACATTCATTTTCCCTCATATTGGTGTTAATTTGTAGCATTAGAATGCGATTCGAAATCGGGGTGAAAGCAAGTACGGATATCTATTTCCTTGCTTACCATTATGGCTACACCATATCGGTTTGTTCTATCAGAATATCCACTATAATATATAGCTCCGTTTCTAGTCCGTTGTTTTCCAGACCCTGGCAATTGTACATCGCTTATTCCTAGAATTTCGATATTTAATCGTTCCATTTCTATCGCAGTATTATCTACTTTACCTGATTGTAGTTAGCTTTGTACGTTCCATGTTGCAATTCTTATATTTCCTCTTGTGATATTTTTTAAAAGTGTTCCATCATTTACATCACAGAGATTTCGCTGGCTTACGACTTGGAAAGCCCTGTGGCTAACTTGTGATTTACTTCCCCAGCCGGATCTTGGTTTCCGCGGCCCATGATCAGTAAGGTTACTCATTTGGTTATTGCTAGCTATGATGATTGTACTAGGGATGCTCTTGTGAGCCTTTACTACGGTTTCCCGTGGTCTTCTGTTACCCTATGTCGTTGACAATCTTCCTGGTTTAACCGCCTTTGAGACCGAATAAGAAGTTATTTTCGTAAATCCTTTTTATATAATTCATGTTCACTGCACGTTTTACGCGAACATATTTGTTCGATTAGCATTTTTACCGTTTTTGCTCAACATTAAAGACAGTTTAAAATGTTTCATCCCTACTCAAAAATAGCCGCAAATTCGTGAAATATACTTTAATATAGATATGCAATCGCAACAACCCCCTCTGAAACGCAAACTTATGCAATAATAAGCAGAATCAAACCACGAACATTACTGTACATGAATATTATAGGAATATATTTAAATTTATTATCGTGTTATACAAAAAATTAAGTTCAAGGGCATATATTAGTCTTGAGGTTAATCTTGATTAGTAACTAGCATTATCCGTATCAACGACATAACTGATCGATAAATATATCATTTGATCAACATAATCTTCGAAAGCATCATAATTTCTTCATGATAGTCTTTTGTAGAGTTTGAAATAAGTTCTAATAAGTAAACTGTTTATCTTGCGAAACTTTTCTGACAAAATATCCCTTATTAATCCTTGATTGGAGAGAAAGCGAATACTTTCATCATTTCGCAAGAGATGAAATAGCAGCTACCCTTACGGTTGTTACTTCTGGTAAAATTCAGTTGTTTTTACCAGTGACAAATCAAAAAAGACAACACATTGTTTTGTGACTAAGTACTAATATGCAGGGTGAGAACAACTACTTAATATGTAGTGTAAGATTTGAAAAATGGAAGGCACTGGAAAAAGAAGAAGAAGAAGTGGCTCCAGTGAAAACACTGTTATCAAAAATAAAACATTCCGACAAACCTTATCTTATATCGATATACTAAAAGAATCGGAGACAACAGCTGGAAAAAAAATAGAAGAACGTTAATTGAACAAGAACTACATAGAACAAAAATATTTCTTACGAATCTTTAACATACAAGAAAAAGATAGAAAGTTTCTAAAATCCCTATTACAACTCTGACAGTCCCTTAAATGCTACTATAACTCTTCAAGAGTTATAGTTTTCTCTCTCAAATCTAAAAAACACTTCTACAGGACCAGATGATATTCTACCAGTCTTCATAAAAAACTTACCATTTGGAACCAAATTAATTCTGTGAGATTTATTTAATACCTGTTTCCTAAAGCAGGAATTCCCAGACCTCTGGTGTTAAGCAATAATCATTCTCATTATTAAGCATAACAGACCAAAAGACAACCCGACTTCTTACTGACCTACCTCTCTTACAGGTTGCATGTGCAAGATCCTAGAAAAATTTTAAACCTACACCTTATATGGTACTTAGAAAATACTAATTTCCTTCCTCCTTTCCAAAGTGGTTTTCGAAGAGGCAGATTCACATTAGACAATCACGTTGCATTATAGACTTCAATTAATGAAGCTTTGGTATATAACCAAAAAGCAATAGCAATATTTTTCGATATAATCCAAGCCTGCGATAGAGCATGGAAGCACTATATTCTTCAAACATTAAGAGACAATAGAATTCAGGGTCACATACTCGCATTTATAAAAAACTCTTAAAAAATCGCTCAATTTAAGTTAAAATGAAATGGTGTTACAAGCTTATTCAAGATATTAGACAATGGAATACCCCAAGGCTCGATTCTTAGTCCAAGTATATTGTTAATTGCTTTTAATAGTAATATGGATATAGTTAAAGCAAACCATGAAAGCTAGTAATGACAAATGACAAATAACGTAATGACAGCAACAAAAATTATATAAAGTTTTCTGAATTGGCTTCAAAATTGGACGTTAAAAACGGGATTTATTTTTTCTGCGAAAAAAAAACACGACTCATTATTTTTAATAAAAATCAAAATCACCTCACAACTAATCTAATAATAAATAATTTACCGTTACAGCAGTCAAAAGAAATAGACTTTCTAGGTCTAACTTTTGAGAGAACTTTAAATTGGAATTTTCATACAAATAAACTACAGCTTTCCTTCCAAAAAATAAAAGTACTAAAAATGTTATCCAGTAAAATTTGGGGTGCTGACTATAAAATACTAATTAGTCTTTACAAATAGCTCATTAGAACTAAAATCGATTAGGGTTGTATAAGTCACGATCATCATCATCATCAGCAGCTCGATAATCCTTTCTGGGTCCTGGCTTGTTCTAGTATTTTCCGCCATTGTATACTTGTTCCATGTATGTAAGTTTGGGTCTTCCCTTTTACCTTCTCCCTACTGGCGTTTGCCTCATTATATGTTTTGGTATTTCAGTCTCCAACATCCGTTCAACATGGCCCATCCACGTCTGATCTTTATGGATGTTATGATCTCCGGTATTCCTGTCTTGTATTATTTATTATTCCATATGTTCACTATTAGTTCGTATATCGCATTCAATAGGGAGTCTCCGCCTTCCTTTAATTCTGCACTAATGTTGTCTAATCCAGGTGACTTGTTGTTTTTCCTTCTGGTAACTGCTTCTTTCATTTCAGCTACTGAATGGGGGATTGTTTCTCTAGTATCCGTTTGATCCAGTATAATTCCATCATATAGTGGATCTTCGTTTTTTTTAAACTTTTCTTTGAAGAATTCTGTCCATCTTTGTACTATTTGACTCTGTTGAGTTACTATATCTCCTTCTTTGTCTCTTCACATCATTGTTCTTGGTTTAAATTCTTCTCTACTTTTGTTAAGTTTTTGGTAGAATTTTCTGGTTTCTGATGGTTTCTATTCTTTGTATTTTGCCTTTTTGCTATTTGCTAAGTTTTTTTTTCATATTTTTTAATTTTGGATCCCTTTTTTTTTAATCTTTGAGATTCTGGCTCTTATTCTACTTTCCACTAGGTAGTGATCCGAGTCTGCATTTGCCCCTCGTCTGCTCCATACGTTTATTACGCCTGAGTGATACCTAGAATCAATAATAACATGATCGATCATGTTTACTGTAACCCCATCTGGAGATCTCCACGTTCCTTTATGGGGGTGCTAACCACCCCCATAAAGGAGACCACCTTTTTTCGCTGGAAGCATGTGCTGGCAATGACCATGTTAAGGGCAGTTGCTAGATTTATTAGTCTGATGCCATTGTCATTGGATACTTCATGAAGGCTGAGCTTTTAATATTTTTGTGTTGAGATCACCATAAATAGTTTTGATGTCATTCTTTGGGCATAAATGGTATTCAGCTTTTAGTTCTTACGAAGAAATAATACTTACCCAACTTAAAATAAACGAAGTTCTGGACTATTTCAGATATGTGAAATAGCTCACTGCTCACAAATATTTCCATTAAAAATTCACTATTAAAAACCTAATAAGTTTTCAAATCAGATTTCAAATCCGTTGAGATTGGCAGATAGGTCCACTCATCGGAGACACCCGATATAAATATATCAGTTAAATTTTATAACAATTTGGTTAAAATAAGTTCTGAATTTAATTGATTGCCAAGTAAACAAGAAATATAACAGGTAAGAGGCAATCTTCCGCATTAGAAACCAGTGGCTTGGAGCAAAATGCTGATAATGAGTTTAGCTATCTGCCGTGATGAGTTTAACTATCTGCGGTGATGAGTTTACCTATCTGTGGTGAGTTTACCTACCTGCGGTGATGAGTTTACAGATGTCCAAAGGATGCCGGTGATCAGTTTGCTATATATCGGAGGGGCTTTTCGGAATTTTATGTGGGGCTATAAAGTGATGAGTTTATACACGTCCAATAATAAAATCAGCAATTTGTTTATGTTAACAATTACCAAGCAGTTTCACTAGACGAATATTCATGAAGAAATAAAACAACTTCATCTGGTATCAATAAAACAAGTCGTCTGGTCTGAAATCTTCGAAAATTAGATTCTGAAATTTAATTCAAACTGAATTCTCCGGAAACGGCAACAACCACCAATCTGGCGCCTTATTCAGTCCCCGTATTATATTTCTTAGGAACATTTCAAAACAGAAATAATAAAATAAGCGACTAAGATACCACAAGTTCCAGTTAACTTCTCATTAAAACACACGAAAGTTATTTAACGCTAAAACCATTGAGTAAATCAGTCGATAACGTTTTGAATGACTAATTTCGATTCATATTATTAATGCAGGCAAATTAGACAAAAAATTACTCTGAACACTGTCGTAAACAGTTGAAATTCTAATTTTATTCATTGAAAATACGCTATCCGATAATAACAACACTTTTTTTGTGTGTTTTATTACTATACATAGTGTATTTGCACTATAAGAAATAATATATTATATTAAATGAAAAGAAAAATGAAATTTTATTAATATCTGTGAGGCATTATGGCTCACATATAGATTTTATACTCGAGTGGGAAATAAAACAGTTTCTATACAAGATATAAGAACTGATTTATTTGAAATTTTTTCTGTAATATGATTCAAAATAAATTTATTTCTAACTTTAGGTAGGTATATAGATATATTCACAAAAATGTAACGATAAGATCTAACGGACTGCAACCTTTTCAGATTTATTGTGCTTGCTCTTGTCATTTACGTTCCTTTTCTCGTTAATGGCGGTTAACAGCCTGAAAGTGGTCTCTGCATATTGCGTGATGCCTCTAGTTTTTCTCTGCGAGGTCTAAATACCACCAAATTGCAAGCCCTTGCTACGCGGTCGCCTGATCCGGATAGAAACAGCAAAAAGACTTTTGTCAAGCCCATATATGACTCAAATGCTTTTTGAGCTTTGTCCACTCAGTAGTTCCACTATTATCCAAATAATAAATGTAATATATAATATAACTCTCTTTATCTGATCCACCTCTAAATTCGCCCAATTTTCGTTGGCAATACGAATTTCGCTCTTAAACTTAGCCTGGAGGCTTGCACCTTCCCAACTTTCAGAATGGGATGTTATTGTATGTTCACGCTGTCGACGCACGTCAATTGTGCCTTATTTGTGGGCCTTTCTTCTTCATGTGCCGTGCTCGATTATCGAGCGTTGGCTATCAAATTGGCTATAGTAATTTTGTTGACGGCAGCTCGGAAAAGAGATGCAGAGAATCTGTTTAAACCAATCTCTCAGGTTTCTAAGCCATGGCGTTCTTCTTCGACCTGGCGTTCTTCTTCCGTCTACCTTGCCTTGTATTATTAAATGGAGTATATTATATCTCTCTGGGTGGTGCATAAAATGGCCAAAATATTCAAGTTTGCGATTTTTAACTATTTTGACGACTTCTGTAACTTTTCCCATCCGATGTAAAACAACTTCGTTACGAACTCTATCCACCCAACTTATTCGTAGGATTACGAATACAAGTTGTTCTATTTTTTGGTACATCCTAGAGTGCAAAATTCGTAGAGATATCTTTAAAACATGACTCATCAAGCTGATGGTTCGGTAGTCACTACATCTTTTTGCATTTGCTTTTTTATGTATCGTCACAAAAGTCGACAGCCGCCGCCAATCCATTGGTATATAGCCAGTTTCATAAATTTTATTAAACAGATGAAGGAGAGATATTTTACCTGAACTTTCGAAGAGCTTTATTATTTCACTCGGTATTTCATCTGGTCCGTCGCTTTTCTGGAGCACCCTTAAGCTAGCGGGGACACATGAGCGGAATCCATTTTAACCTACGTAATATTTTTTCACCCATTTTTCACTAATTTATTACCACCCTAATAATTTTTCACCACCAAACCAACCTTAAGGGGAGCGATTCTGCTGGCTTAAGGTTCAAGCTAGCAGAATTCAAAAAAAAAACTTTTTGTTGATGGCATATTTTTTCACCCATTTTTCACTAATTTATTACCACCCTAATAATTTTTCACCACCAAACCAACCTTAAGGGGAGCGATTCTGCTGGCTTAAGGTTCAAGCTAGCAGAATTCAAAAAAAAAACTTTTTGTTGATGGCATATTTTTTCACCCATTTTTCACTAATTTATTACCACCCTAATAATTTTTCACTTCCAAACCAACCTTAATGGGAGCGATTCTGCTGGCTTAAGGTTCAAGCTAGCAGAATTCAAAAAATAAACTTTTTGTTGATGGCATATTTTTTCACCCATGTTTCACTAATTTATTACCACCCTAATAATTTTTCACCACCAAACCAACCGTAAGGGGAGCGATTCTGGTGGCGTAAGGTTCAAGTTAGTAAAATTAAAAAAAAACTTTTTGTTGATGACATATTTTTTCTCCCATTTTTCACTAAATAATTACAATCCTAATATTTGTTCAGAATCAAACCACCCTTAAGGGGAGCGATTCTGTTGGCTTACGGTTATACCATACCATACCATATACCATATTGTTCTGCTAGGTTTTTACAAATGTATTACAACCCGAGTAATTTTTCACCCCTTAACTACCCCTTGTGAAAAGTCAATAATTGTGTTAGATTAAAATTTACGAAGAAATTTTTTCCTCTTTTCTACTTATAACTGAAATAAAAAAAGTGGTTTGTTAAGTTTTTACTATACTTTGACCATCCTAATAATTTTGCACTTCTAAACTAATCTTATTTAAAAATGTTCCTGCTAGCTCAATATTTGAACCAGCAAAATCAGAAAAAAATTATTTTTTTTTAATATCACAGTGTTTTGCTAGGTTTTTGCGAATTTATTTCCACACTAGCAATTATTCACCCCTCAACTGCCTCCTATGGGAAGTCAATAATTCTGTTAAACTTTAAGGTGAAAAATATTCTTTTACAATGTTACTCTTCGCTACTTATAACTGAAATAAAAAAGTGTTATGTTAAGTTTTTCGGCAGAGATCTTGTTCTTTAAATTTTAGGGTGCTTACACTTCATCCATAATCCAATGAGACCTAATGTTATTTCTGTAGATCGGTTTTATAGAATAACAACAGTCATATACTTTTTAATTATAAAATGACTGCTCTGTATTATCCAGTAAAAGAATTACCACTAGATGAATCGATGGTACCGTGGAAAGTTAGACTTAGTTTTAAACAATATATTAAATAAAAAACACATAAAAGACGGTATGAAGGTTAGAATTAATTCGTAAATTAATTCATAAAAAAAGTAAAGAAAGACGGAATATCGTACGCGAACATTTACCTATAAATAATTGATATAGAATTATTAATATAAAAAATTAATAATAAAAAGATGCAGAGTAAGTACTATCCTAAACATTAGAAAAAACCCAATTTATGAGTATGTGAACTGTCCCGAGAAACCAGATCTCTCCTTGGTCGATTCTTCTAAACATTTCCATAAACAAAATAAACAGGTTAATATTTTTTGAAATACCCTTTAATTTCTAGTTATATTCAACTGACAATGAATGAAAATTCGACAAAGAATTAAAAAAATACAAATATCTTTAAATTTTTAAAATGCTGCTAATTTAAATTTAATTTACTACGCAAATAATCTATAACAGCTGTTCTGACCAACCGGTAATTTCCGATTTATTTGAATATACCTACTTAAAATATTTATATCCTAAAATGTTTTCCAAGATAAATTCTTTGTGCTATAGGTACACATAATCTTAAAAATATGTTTTGACCAATCGTTAATACTCTTCTTATTTGAATAATATTAAATACCTAAATTATTTTTCAAATTTTCATGTACCTACTGAATACAAATCTTTTAATCTCTTAACAATAGATACGCACGGTCCCGACCCTTCTTTTCAATTAGTTAAATAATATAATAGACGTAATAAAATTATTTCAATTTGTGTGTTATGTTATTTTGAATGTTTATTACCTGGTAATACCTGGAATGTTAGTTTGAATTACCTGGTAATTTATTCTGTGAAATATAAAAATTCCATTGTATTGACTAAAACTCAACTCGATTTCAGTTATTTTATATTCATAAAGGGTTCAAATTTATAGTTTTTTGGAATAAAGTATTTTCAATATTTAAACACTAAAAAAATAAAAAATTGTTAGCATAGAATAAGATTTGAAAATGTTTTTCAATTAGAGTAGTTGAGAAAAACATGACTAGGTTGGTAAAAATATAGTAAAAATCTAGGAGAGCACTCTTGTGTTTCCAAAAAAAGTTTTTTTATTCACCTAGCCTCAATGTGTAGCTTTTTGAATGTTTCCCGTTAACTGAGGCTCAGGGGGTCAAAAATTATAAGGGTGGATCAAATTCAGTAAAAACCTGGCAAGCAATTTATAAAATCAGTTAAAAGTAGAATACAGTTAAATTATAGAAATAGATTTTTTATCACCTTAAATTTTAACCTAGCAGAATTATTGATTCCGGATTGGGAGGGTAGTTAAAGGGTAAAAAATTACTAGGATGCTAATATATTAGTACAAATCTAGCACAATACTATCGTATCTCATATTTCCGAAAAAATTTGCTTTGTATTTAACTAGCGTAAATGTTTAGATGGTAGAATTGTAGACAAAAATCTATTTGCCACAGAAAAGAGTAAAATTATAAAACAATACTTTTTCAATAGCAGAATTATTAACTTCCAACAAGGGTTAGACGAGGGATAAAAAAATTACTAAGTTGGTATAGAATACTATAATATTTCAAAAATACGTTTTTTTCTAATTTCGCTGGTTCGAATATTGAGCTAGCAGACAAGTTTCCGAATAGGTTTATGGGAGCAAAATTATCAGGATGGTCAAAGTTTAGTAAAATCTTAACTAAACACTTTTTTATTTCAGTTATAAGTAGAGGAGAGTAAATTTGAAAAAAAAAATTCTCCTTTAATTTTAATCTATCACAATTATTGACTTTTCACAAGGGGTAGTTAAGGGGTGAAAAATTGCTAGGGTGGTAATAAATTCGTAAAAACCTATCAAAACACTATGGTATGTCGTACATATTTATTTTAATTCTGCTAGTTGGAACCGTAAGCCAGCAAAATCGCTCCCCTTAAGGGTGGTTTGATGGTGAAAAAATATTATGATGGTAATAAATTAGTGAAAAATGGGTGAAAAAACATGCCATCAACAAACAGTTTTTTTTTTTAATTCTGCTAGCTTGAACCTTAAGCCAGCAGAATCGCTCCCCTTAACGTTGGTTTGGTGGTGAAAAATTATTAGGGTGGTAATAAATTAGTGAAAAATGGGTGAAAAAATATGCCATCAACAAAAAGTTTTTTTTTTGAATTCTGCTAGCTTGAACCTTAAGCCAGCAGAATCGCTCCCCTTAAGGTTGGTTTGGTGGTGAAAAAATATTAAGGTGGTAATAAATTAGTGAAAAATGGGTGAAAAAACATGCCATCAACAAAAAGTTTTTTTTTTGAATTCTGCTAGCTTGAACCTTAAGCCAGCAGAATCGCTCCCCTTAACGTTGGTTTGGTGGTGAAAAATTATTAGGGTGGTAATAAATTAGTGAAAAATGGGTGAAAAAATATGCCATCAAGAAAAAGTTTTTTTTTTTTTGAATTCTGCTAGCTTGAACCTTAAGCCAGCAGAATCGCTCCCATTAAGGGTGGTTTGGTGGTGAAAAATTATTAGAGTGGTAATAAATTAGTGAAAAATGGGTGAAAAAATATGCCATCAACAAAAAGTTTTTTTTTTGAATTCTGCTAGCTTGAACCTTAAGCCAGCAGAATCGCTCCCCTTAAGGTTGGTTTGGTGGTGAAAAATTATTAGGGTGGTAATAAATTAGTGAAAAATGGGTGAAAAAATATTACGTAGGTTAAATTGGATTCCGCTCATGTGTCCCCGCTAGCTTAAGGGTCCCCTTTTCTGGTCTTTGCTAATCGTATTGCTTGTTCAATTTCGTCCATAGTTATGTTCAGGTCCTGTAACTACTTCGTTAATTTCAAGCTCGGGAATTTCATCACTAAACAGTTCCTCAATATACCCTTTCCATCTGTATATTTTATGCAAATTAGTGATAATCAGTTATCCATCCTTATCAACGATATTATTTGCCTGTTTTTTGTTCTGACCTATCAGTTCTTTTATTTTTTTATACATATTAAATAAATCATGTTTTCCCTGTAACTCTTCAATTTCTAAATATTTGTTTTCGAAGTATGTTTGTTTTGCAGCTCTTATTTTAGTACTTATCTCTTTATTAATTATATTGTACATTTCGACGTTTTGGTTCTAAAATTGCGTCTTTTGTCTTTCAAATTCAAAATCTCATCGTTCATCCTCCACTGTTGTTTTTTTTTTTGACTGCTCTCTTTTAAGTATGGAGTTGAGTTGCTTATAATCGTTTTGATTTGTTTCCAATGATCCTCGATGGATTCTTGTTGTTCATAATTCTTAAAATTGTTCTCTAAATTGTATGCAATCATCTGACTATTGTTTCTAATAAAATCCATATCCAGTTTGTTATAGGATCGTTGTTGTTTTATCCGTTTAAGTTTTAATTTTATTTCGGCTAACAACAGATTGTGATTAGATGGAACATCGGCACCAGGAAGTTTTTACAGACTTTACTGCATTTTGTAACGCTTGCTGATACTTATGTAGTCAATTTGAGTTTTGACAATATTACGGGGAGTGTTTGCTGGAGATTTCCATGTAGGTATATAATCACCGTTTACAGTGGGTGATCAAATTATTATGATCAGTCACAAAATTTTAAGTTTTTCAAATTTGTTCACAAATTTTAACATAAACTCATATGCTGCTATACGATTAAGGTATACCAATATATTTTGTCACTAATAACCTTACTTTTTTGACGTTTACAACTCTAGAACTGTGATTTGTGTCAAATTACATGACAACATACACATTGTGGTGAATTTGCGCTTGGATTTTACAACTGAATTTGTATTTTTTTGTATTGTTTTTGAAAGATACTATCGTTTTATCTTTGTAGTATGTTTTATTAATGTATTAGTGTAAATAAAAAAAAAACTATCAGTTTTAATGTTAAAGAAATTTTCAAAACATTTCGATTTTTGAGACGAAAGTCATAATGGGTACGGCTAAAGATGTCCCTGTGTCTAAAATAGTGGAGATAAAGACACTTTTATTGAATACAAAGCTTTCCCAACGTCAGATAGCTCAACAATGCCAAGTAGCGCAAGCAACAGTGAGCAATATCAAGAAAAAAATTGATACCAACAAACCCCTGACTCACCAGCGTGTCCAAAAATAAGATCGAAAGCGTGTCACTACACCCACAGATGAAAGAAAAAAATTAGGGATATCTTCGTAAACAATAGAAAGAAGCCAAGAAAAATCCTCACGGGACTTATTCGTGAAGCTGGGATGCCAGTTTCTGACATGACAGTCCGCAGAAGGCTTGCTCAGCAAGGTTTCAAATCATGTCGCCCTGCCAAAAAACCAAAGTTAACCATCGCAATGATGAAAAAGAGACTGGAATGGGCCAAAGAACGCCAAAATTGGATAATTGAGGATTGGAATAAGTTAAATTACGTCACTACTAAAGTTTAAATCCCTATAACCACTGTTTTAATTCTAAAAAAATATCGTATAGTTTTTTTTATTCGCAGGTTTGTTTTTCTGATGAGTGTATACTAGAAATACTCATGGATAAGTCGGCCTTCGTCGGAAGGCGAGTAAGTAAAAAATATTACAAGGATTGCATAGTGGAGCGAGTAGTAAAGCATCCGCTCAAGATCATGGTATGGTCTGTGATCCGCAGTAACGGCACGGGGAGGCTGTACATTGTGAATGGAATAATGAATCAACATCAGTATATTGAAGTTCTGTAAAGAAAGCTCATGCCACAAATCAAAGGCTGGTTTGGCGAATCGGAGGATTTTACTTTTATGGACGATTCAGCACCGTGCCATAAGGCAAAAACTGGAAAAAAAGATAATTAAAGTACTGAAGTGGCCAGGTAATACCCCAGACCTCAATCCGATTGAAAATCTATGGGAGCTTATGAAGAGGGGGATTGCCCAGAAAGCTGTCACAAATAAACAGCAGTTAAATGCAAGAGACTCATTATTACCTGGCACAGAAACGATAAAATAAAAGAAGACTGCATGAGAAACACTCAAACCATGCCAAGGAGGATCAAAGCTATCTCGAAGCTAAAGGAGGCCACACAAAATATTTTAAAAAAAATGTTATTTAAGGTCAAAGAAAAAAACATTTTAAAATTTTTTTAAGAGAACGTGTTTATGATCTATTTTTATGATCTAAGAGACGAATATGTGTGTTAATATTGTAGATAAAAAATTATAAAATAAAAATAAAAATATGTTTACTAGTAGCCCATATTTATATCACCTTTCCATTTCTTACTTAAATGACACCGGGAGTGTTTTTATGACATTACAAAAAAAATATCTTACTAGGCAGAAAAACGGACTAGCACAAAAGAGCAAAACAATTCTACATGCCGATTATGTAATTTGAACTTTTTCTATCAAAAAATAGTCAAGATATAAGCAATAAACAAAATGGTAGCCCATTTTACCTTCTCCTCTATCGCTGTTAACTGCTGTGGAATACAAAAGGAGAATTTATTTATGATAATTCACAGAATGAGTGAAATATGGCAAACCTGTTTGCAATATACAACCACACTGATTCTATCATTTTAAACGCAGTATGGGGATCCACAGAAAATCCATAAAGGGATATAACAATACCACGTTGACAAAAAGCTAAAAGACAACTTATAGCGGGGAAGAAATATTCTGTAAACTTGAAATTTTCTATTTCCCTGTGATTATGAATTTATTCAGGTTATTAAAAACTTAGGATCTTAATATTACTAACAACGGTACTAAGGAATAAATGCTGTATAAACTAAATATAATAACGCGCGAAATGGTATTCAAGAAAAGAAAATATTTTCTGATCGCCTGAAATGGGGAATACCTCAGGTATAATTTTCGATGTCCGAAAGGGGAACGCACGAAACCGGAAAATACCGTAGTGAAGATAGGAATTTGCTACCTGGACTGAGTCAGTCTGACTCCGCGTCCTCGTCAGTGACTACTGATTTAGCGACTACCCATATTGTAACCATTTCTTTATAAAAGAAAATAGTCAATATAACACCAGCAAGATTAAAAACACCAAACTATTTACGAAAAATGTAGTAGCAAAGACAGTAGCCGTAAAAACCAGAAAAATTAAGTTCTCAACTGTCTGATATAAAAATATTAATATTTTAAAATCTTAAACAAGAATCTCATTAAAGAAAGTTCTTTTTATTAATCCAGTCTATAAAAGTTAAATATAAAACTGGTATGCAAGACACCACAAAAACAACAGGATGTAACAGCATTTGAATAAACAATTAAAAATATAAAAATCTAAGAATCCGTACGATCGATATTGTGTATTAATACATCAAATGTTTGAAATCTGGCAAATTGTCAAAATGAATTTTCGATGGATAATGTAGTTTGGATTATTTAAAACAAAAAAAAAACAACAGGCTTCTTTTTATTTTGGACACATTAATGGAAATAGGATTATTATTAACAGTTGCTCTAACGGCATCTCATTGTTAGTCTGCCTGTGAAGGCTAACCATGTCTGAGCCAGTGGCGGAGTTCAAGGTAGAAATCTGTCGTTCTAAACTCATAATTATTTTTTTAAGTTCAAAAATTCGAAAACAGATGCAATATATACATAAAAAATAATATTTTTTGAGGACTTACTGATCAATCAAGAAGAAGCAAACAAAAAACAAGAGAGATGTAAATAAATAAGACAGATATACCAAAATCAACGTGAAATAAAATCAATCAATAAAACAGCTCTAAATGTTTATAACTACAATTTTACAACTTCATTAATAATTGTTTTTAACGGGTTAAAAAATTTTTTCATTATTTTCCAGTGGAATATGAAAATTTATTGCTTTTGGAAGAGAATGAAACGAGAATTAGCCCTCTAGCACCTTTTTTGGCAATCCTATGAGCATTCAAAGTTGAAGGTCGTGGGATAATAGTATATTACATAACGAGAGTTGTAAGAAGCTTATTACATGCGAGTAAAAAAGTTGCGCGCGAGCCGCGTAGCGGCGAGCGCAGTAATTTTACAAGCATGTAATAATCTTACAACTCAAGTTGTGTACTATACTTTTTCTACCATTATTTTCGTTTATAGAAATAAAAATTAAATTACCACTATATTTACACTGACAGTTTAATAATTTTTAATCTGTCAAAATAACGTTACCATGGAAACGTTAATTCGTTTCCATGGTAACTCGACCAACTGACTTACGAGGCTTATGTGATATTACACATTTTTATAAAACTGAAGCGTAATTTTTTTTATTACGTGCTAGTCATTACGTGTCAGTATCTGTTATGATGCATTTACTTAGCATCCAAATAGTAGGTAATATACAATTTACTAGTAAGAGAGTAGAAAAAACTAATTAACGTATCTCAGCAAACAAATTAAGTGATCTAGGCCTACTATGGCTTATTCGATTCGTAATTTTAAAGGCTTGAATGTCATACATTTGAAATAAATAAAAAAGCAATTTTTCAATAAATATTACGTTTTTTTTTTAATTTTGAGCTTCATTCGTTATTTTTGCAATAACAAATAAATTAAATTGAACGTATACCGGCTCAAATTGAAGGTCTTTTAGAGTACTTTCATAATCTATACAGAAATTACCCATTACAACACTTACTTTAAGCAAAAAATTAAAAAACTAAAAAATACGTATTTTGCACCTATACACGCTCATAAATAAACAATAACCAAAAATTTTTTGTTGAATGAACTGGGGGAATGCTCCTAAGGTTGCCTTTTATAACCTAGGCCACATTACATAAATTCCTGGATTACAGTGTAAAATCACCCTGTTTTCCCCCATATAGCCTGGGCTATATTTCATCACTTGATACAGAACCTAATACTAGTTTTTTGAAATCATTAAAGGCCAAAAAGTATACTAAAAGAACTTGATGTTCTTTTTGATGGAGATTTTGTAAAAACATCCAAATTTCCCAAAGCAGACTACTCACAATTTAAAAATATGAGCCCTATAAATGTATTTGAGTTGTTTTTTGCTAAAGAAATGCTAGACCATATTTTAGACGAAACCAGAAAATATGCTGTTTTTGTGAATTGTCCTGATCCGAAGATTACCTTGGACGAACTCAAATGTTTTTTGGGTATTTTTAATGTGTCTAGATGTAACTGTCTTCCAGGAAAAAGGTTTTATTGGGACAATGGAGCAGACATTTCCAATAAAATGGTGAAGGAAGCAATGCGTTGCGACAGGTTTATCCAAATAATGCGTTTCATGAACTGTGCTGATAATACGCAAATGAATTTAAATGATAAAATGTGGAAATTGAGACCAGTAATCAAAAAATTACAGAGTTCTTGTCTCAAATATTATCAACCAACTGAAATATGAATTATGATGAATCGATGGTGAAATATTATGGTCGCCATAATTGTAAACAATTCATTAGGGGAAAACCGATAAGATTCGGTTATAAAATATGGTGCCTTAACTCCGAAACTAGTTACCTTGTAAATTTTGAAATCTATCAAGGGAAAAGGCATACTAAATCTATGTAGATAACCTTTTTACTGGATTAAATTTAATGGTGTATTTAAAAGAAAAAGGATATGTTGTCACAGGAACGATAAGAGAGAACAGAATACCACAAGATGTCCCACTTGTCGATAAAAAAACTATGTCCAAACAAACATGTTGTTGGAATGAATAACAAGTTTATGGGAAGCACTGATAGAGTGGATGTGGATTTATCAAGATACCGTATAAGTATTCGTAGTAAGAAATAGTATTGGTCTATACTTACATGGTTAATTGATGCTACAGTGCAAAATTCGTGGATACTTTATAAGTATTTAGGCAGACCGACAACTAGTTTGAATTTTCGACACGAAATCGCGACTACTTACCTTACCAAATTCAGAAACCTTCCCATTAGACCTGGTAGACCAACAACTAGTAGAAGTAGTCTATCTTTTAACAGAATCTCTGGCAAAATTAGGTACGATGGTATTAACCATCTCATTATACCTGTTCCCAACAAAAAACGAAGGCGGGGCAGAGGAGAAGGGTGCTGCTTAGTAGGACGTACGCTGTATTCGATGAACAAATAAAATTTTAATAGGTTTTTCTGCTTATTTGTATTTTTCCCCAACTTAACTTGGTAAAAAAACACCAGTTTAACAAAAAAATTAATTCAGGCTTTGATGAGTTAACATTACTGGAAACAAACACAAAAAACAAAAATGGAAAATAAGATTATGAAGATTATTCAGTTGCACTCATACAGTCCTCGAAGACATACCGTCTCAGGACTAGCAACTTCAACGTGGAGTCATATGTCGCCATGTTACCTTATCCATCGGTAACTCTATAATCTTAAATTATTATAACGTATTTTTAAAACTAAATGTAATTAAACATCTGTTAACGGGTTTTTACCCATATATTTAATATTGATGGCTACATTCATGTACTCCTAGACACTGATGATGGAACATGGTTTCCGAAAACGTTATGTCTTTTTAACTTAGCCTGTTTGGGGCCTTAAATATATACCTATTACAAAGGATTTTTAATTAAATTTTTAATACATGGTATACAGCCAACTACAGGAACGTAGATTCCTTGTTAAAGATTATGAAGGTTATGTAGAAAACAACAATAACCGGTAAATATATGAGAAATTGAAAATATACTAAAAAAGGATTCCATACGAAGTTGATACTAAACTGGAACAAACACAGAGAGAATTCAATTAGCATTTAGCATTAGCAGAAGATCAGAAGAACCCAAAAAGCGATTGAATGACAGATGCTAGATCTTTCACTTTTTCATTTTATAAATAAATAAGAATTCAACCAACAAAAAAAGCACACATAGTTCTGTGACGAAATAAAATTAATATGAAGATCTAAAAAACTATTACCACATTCAAAAAACTTTTTTTAAAACACTCATTATGGCAATTTGATAGAAAGGTTTCCACAGCATGTTATATTACAACTTAAAATCACTAGCAAGGAAAAAAAGAATAAAGCATTAATATAAATATTTGTAACTTCGTAAATAAATTTAATGATTCATTGATTTATTTTGAAATAACCCTGAGAAAAACAAAAACAATATACCCTGAAATAATTAAAGTTTTAATATTCATAGTTAATATCTGAATACTTCGATATTTTTACCTCACACATTCACGAACAACAAATAATACCAATCGCACAGAATGAATTTTCTTAACAAGTCTTTATTTACTATTCAAACAATTAAAAAAAAACAATATTTCCAACTTCTTATGGGACAAATACACACGAACTACAAATGTTTGGAAAGGTTTACTAAGCCCTGCCCATTGTGACGTCAGAATTAGGTAGTCCATTAATGTAAATAACAGAAAACGAAGTAAGAGAAACTGTATCGAAACTGAAAGATTAGAAAGTTGCCAGGAAGAGATGGAATATCAATAGAGAAAATTAAGATACCTGAGGAATGGAGGACTAGTAATATGATCCCATGATAGGCGAAAAAACATAGATCAAGAGAAAAAAGAGTGGAATAGTCACATCAGCGGGCTGATAGAAAATAGAATAGTTGGAATAGCTCGAGGTAGTCGTCTCGATAGTCGAGAATATTGTCAATGACAATATTCCCAAATAATTAGAGATAACGTTGAAGAAAAACAGGCAATAAGGTTAGATAAAACAAAGAATAAGGAATAGAATAAAAGTAAACAGTGATGTCGAAGAACAAGCAGGATTTGTCCCAGGAAAAGGCACAAGAGAACACATCCTTAATGTCAGACAGCTAATCGAAAAAACTCGTGAATTCAATACACCTATGCTTATGTGCTTTGTGGATTACACAAAGCTGTGGATAAAGTCAAATGCTACAAACTAGCGGAAATGAGAACATCCCACCACTTAATTCAACTAACTAGAAGTCTATATAATAGTAATTGTGCATAATGAGAAGTCTGGAGGAGAAAAGCAAAACATATGGACTAAAGTTAAATAGGAGTAAGACAAAGATCATGATAGTAGACAGAGCTCGGAATAATCTTCAACACATTAAAGAAATTGAGCGCTTTGAAGTAGTAAACAGTTTCGTATACCTGGGGTCCCTAATAACAAAAGACGGAGGGTGTGACAGAGAGATACGTAGTAGGTTGACTATTGCTAGAACAGCTATGATGAAACTGGTAACAATTTGGAAAAATTCTAGCATAATAATACACACAAAACTAAGGCTGGTAAGGACACTCATTTTCCCATAGCCACATGTGCATCCGAAATGTGGACCTTAAAGAAAGCGGATAAAAATAAACCAGACGCTTTTGAAATGTGGGTATAACGCCACATGTTGAGAATATCCTGGATTGATCATCGCACTAACGTATCGATATTAGAACAACTTAAAGGAAAGGATAGATTGCTTAAACAAATACAACAGAGATATTTGCAGTATTTTGGACACATTGCTAGAAGAACAGGCACGATGGAAAAACTGATAGTCGAGGGTAGAGTTGAAGGAAAAAGACCTCCAAAGGGAAGATCTCCAAGCCGTTGGGTAGATCAAACAAAAACATTGATTAACCAAGTGTTACATAAAGCCGAACAACTAGCCCAGGATAGGAAAGGATTGGGGGGAATCGTGAAAAAAAGACTTGATGGTGTCACCACATCCCAAAAGGGATTAGGATTGAAGAGGAAGAGGATGTCGGAGAAGCATCTAAATTGTACTACATGTATAAAGTTAGAGCCCTATATGTAGGCTTTGGTATTAAAAAAGGGTCAATAAGGGTTATACATATTTTTTGTCATGAATGGCGTAAGTTATTGCTAAAACTACTTGATGTGGAAACTTTATCATGGCTGCTAAATATATTTTTATTGATTTATGCAGTATGTCGAGCGTTAAAATATTTCTGCATATTGAATCATAAAGACGAACTATAATCCAGAATGGGTCGTATCTAAGATTTATAAGACATTATGAAAAAGGTATTAATGCGTTTGATGTCATTTTTATTGTTATAAAAATTCCAGCATGGACGCCCATGTGCGAATATGACTTATAGAAGGTATGTACTTGTATAATAACTACTGTATAACGTGTTTTGTTTTACATTATTACTCCTCTGAAACGCCTTATTAAAATAAATTTTTAGTTTCAACAATGAGTACATTACCCTACCTCATTAATCTAAATAATAAAGAAAAACAAATTGTTACATCGTCGAATGAAGTACTAATCTACCTACAAAATCTTTAAATTTGAAATTTATACTCAAAAAATCTGTACGAGTGTCCTGATTTAAAATTATTTATTAGTATAAGATTAACCAGGACGCAAACTTGTTCTGACCTGAATAAATGAATTTTTTTAATTATAAACTAGATTAATAAAATTCTTAACTTTTCTCAGCGTCAAATTTATTATAGATTAAAAAGAAGAATAAAGATTGTAATTAATGATCGTTTATTATACTCGATTTGGAAATGCATGATAGCACAGGTTTTATGGCAGAAGTTTACAACGGATTTTGTAAAGATCAAAAAGAAAAGTTAAAAATATCCATAATAAGACTTACGGATTTAGGACAGAATTGCACACCTGAACGGTGGATAAGTTTTCTCTACCATAGATAAATACAAAAAGGCCAAGAAACACATATAATGTGTTCTGAAGCGATTTTCTTGTGGCATTTTAAAGTATTTACTATTTAAATCGGAATAAGCCACAATTAAAGGTTAAAGTACGTTTATTGACGTTTCAATTTCCACTTCGGAAATAGTTCTCAAAATACAAACATGTGTAAATTAAACAAATTTTGTTTTTTTGTTACATGGTGAAAAAATTCTTCTTATAATTTAATTTTATCTGACTCATTTATATTGACAATTTAGGCATACATTATACATTTTAAAGTTGACGACTTTAAAATGATATTGCCAATATTGTTGAGTTGCGTTCCTTGGTACGACTTTACTTGTAATATAGTTCATTCGTTTACATGAAATCAACTTTAACTTGAGAATATCCGTCAGAAAAATCATAGCACGTAATTTGTCTTTAAAAAGAACCACACGCCATGATGACAGTAAAACTCTCCTGTTAGTGATTCCATAGTCAATTATGAGGTATATAATAAGCTACCAACCCACGAAAAGGAAGAATACAAAGTATTATGTAAACTTGAATTGGAAATGAACAAAATATAAGCAAAGAGGAACTAAAGGCTATAAGAACTTTAAAAAATGAGGACTCCATAATCATCCTACCAGCAGACAAGGGGACTGCAACTGTGATAATGGATAAAATTCAATATAAAAAAAATTAAACATCTAATAATAAACGGACCTTAAAGATCTAAAAAGATCGGACCTTATACAAGAACTACAGTCCCAAAGAGGGGATGTGTAAAGGTTGTTAAAACAACCTTTAGTTACTGGCATTGAAATATATTAATTTTAGTGTTTGTCCGTTGATTTTGTTCTTTTATTTAATTATTTTATGGATAACTACTTGATATTTTATATTATGTTTTATTAATTTCTTTCTTTTTTACAATAAAATATTGTAAAGAAAAGAATCTAGACATATAAACACATTAATTCAGTCCTCTTTGAGAATGATTTTAAATATACAGTTATCAAATAAAGAAAAATGTTATTATCATGTTTGAGTGTTCAAAAAATTAATTTGTCGATAATTTTACTTCATACCACTACGACAAAACACGATTAAATATTCTGTAGTTGAGTCATACTACCAAGAATGGAATTTCTTGGATAACATTCCAATGGCGTACAAATTGAAGTTATTCTTAAAAATGTTTGTAATAAGCTTTAGCTACTGTACAGGATGTCCCAAAATTCAAAAACAAAATATTAAATAATATATATATATAAATATATATATATATATATATATATATTATATATATATATATAAAAGAATAAATCTTTTAGCTAAAGCCGCTATCGCTTTATTATATTAAAAGGCCAAATATATGGCCTAGGAGATGTATCAGCCCAAGTGTCTGACGATGGCTGGGATGGGCCGAAATGATCATAACACTTTAGTGATACCAATTCGAGCACGGGAAGTTTAACGAATTTGTCTCCTAGGCCATATATTTGGCCTTTTAATATAATAAGCGATAGCGGCTTTCGCTAAAAGATTTAATCTTTCACATTTCGCATAGCACAAAGGATACAGAAAACGATATTATCATATCGTTTAGTTCACGGCCACCAAAGCAGGGGGCGCCTTTGTAAGCTAACTACGCTGTAGTGAAGTTCTGGGAGACATTCTTTTACTTTCCGAGTTTGAATTTGTATCAGCCCAAGTGTCTGACCATGGCTGGGATAGGCCGAAATGATCATAAACACTTTAGTGATACCGATTCGAGCACGGGAAGTTTAACGAATTTGTCTCCTAGGCCATATATTTGGTCTTTTAATATATATATATATATATATATATATATATATATATATATATATACAGAGTGCGTAAGGAAACATATTATTATCTCTTATGGATGTTCCAAATTATACAAGAACAGGGATCCACCTATTTTGCAATACGAAGATTTGGAATTTGATATTTGTCACGTTGCAAGATTTACCATTTTTGACAATAGTTACTTTGGTATTTTAAATAAAACACTCTGTATATTGTACCTTTATTGAAATCTCCACTTCAATCTTCATAATGGAAGTTAGCGCATAAAATCCTAATTCCAAAACATGGTAAACCTCAACACGAAACAACTTCTTACCAACCAATAATTCTACTGCCTGTCATGTTGAAAATTCTGGAAAAATGGCTAGCTAAGAGACTAACAAAAATTATCGCAAAAAAGAAACTTCTACCGACACACCAATTTGGATATAGAGCTAAACATTCAACAACTGAACAGATTCATCGACTGGTAGAATTAATCCAAAACTCTTTTGAAAATAAGCAATATTGCTCAACTGAATTCATCGATGTGAGTCAAGCTTTTGACAAGGTGTGGATCAGGCACTACTGTATAAACTAAAACAGTACCTACACCAGAATATGTATGACATACTATACTCTAAGTTGAAAGAAAGATATTTCCAGGTAAAATATGAATACGAATAACCGGTATACATTTTATAAACGCAGACGTTCCTCAAGGTAGCTGTGATGTATGTAAATAAGTAGATATTCGGAACGCACCAGGTTGGTAACATTGTAAGAGTGACGTAAAAAACTATAAACAAATCGATCTGATTCCCTGACGAATACCTGAACTGTAACATTCGATACATCTTGGTTAATTCTGACTCACATGCTAAATTTTGTTTTAATCGAAAGAATATGATATAAAACATTACATGAAGTTTACAACTTCGTAACGCGAAAAATGTATAGAGTACAATAAACCCCTCGTCCTAATATTTGTGGATTATGAGAAAGCATTCGACACAGTAAACCACCAGAAAATGCTAGAAGCTTTAAAAGAGTGCCGAATAGATCACTGTTACACCACTGTCATCAAAAATATCTATGATAATGCCACGGCATGCGTCAGACTCCATGAAGATACACACAAGTTCAACATTCATCGTGGAGTTCGCCAGGGCGACACCATTTCACCAAAACTGTTTACAACATTATTGGAATACTTGTGTAAGCGTGCAAACCTAGACGAAAAGGGCATAAACATAAATGGAGAGCAGCTTAGTCACCTCAGGTTCGCGGACGATATAGTCCTGATAACAGACCGCATAGATCATGCCATCGAAATGTGCGAAAGACTCTACCATGCCTCTACACAAGTGGGTTTAAAGATCAATAACTCAAAAACACAAGTGATGACAAACCTTGTTCTGAGTGAGAACATCAACATAGCTGGAACAAGTATAGAACAAACATCAGCATACAAATATCTGGGACACGAAATTCGCTTAAGTAGAGATAACCAGACCAATGAACTAATACGTAGAATAGGGTGACATGGGCAGCTTATGGAAAGCTAAGAGATGTTTTTCCAATCAGCTCTTCCCATCTGCTTGAAGAGAAAAGTCTTCGATCAATGTGTGCTGCCGGTTCTAACCTATGGTGCGGAGACGCTAACACTTACTAAGACGTCCGCAAACAAAATTCGAACAACACACAGGGCAATGGAACGGTCCATGTTGGGATTAACCCTGAGAGACCGAATACTCAACACAGAATTGCGCCGTAGATCGGGAGTAACCGACGCAATCAAAAGAATATCAACCTTAAAATGGAACTGGGCAGGACACGTCGCGAGAACGAAGGACGGCAGATGGACAAAACGCGTTCTTGAGTGGAGACCCAGACAAGATGCCTTTAGGAATAGAGGACGACCACCAACAAGATGGACGGATGACCTGAAACGGACACATTAAAATTGGATGCAGGCGGCTCAGGACAGAAATTTGTGGGGTGAACTACGGGAGGCCTATGTTCAGCAGTGGACGAGTATGGGCTGAATGATGATGATGAACGCAGGACTTCTTTTTCATGACACCTTTTCGAAAGCTTTCTCTAGATCTATAAATTCATAAGCTGTTCCTTTCTTCTGCTGCATACTTTACTGTTAGTTGTTTCACTATAAATGTATAATCTTATATGCTTCTTCCGTTTCCAAATCCGCTTTGTGATTCTTCTATTGTACTTTCCATTTTTGGTTAGACAGGATTCTTTCTGATTGTAATTTCTGATGATTGTGGATATAATCTGATAACTTGCTGCTTGCATAGCATATTCCTTTCAACTTCACTGTTATAAATGTATCATTGCTGTTTATTTTTATTATTCCTTTCCCTTTTTCTTAGTTTTCTCTGCTATTCTCAATATATTTATTTCTGCAGCTTCAAATTCTTCTTCTGGTTCCTTTACTTTTCCATTTCGGCTTCTTATTTTGAATATTTCTTCATTATTAACATCTTTATTTTTATTTTTTGTTGCTGTTTTATTATGTTTTGTATTTTTATTTGTTTTATTTTAAAGTTCTCTATGACCTATTCTCATGTCGGTTTTCAGGTTTATTTCCACATCTTTACCAAGTTTGTATCCTGTTGTTTTGTTTCTCTCTTGGACTTCGTTTTGTCTTGTTAATTTTTTTAATGGGGAGAAAAGATTGCTGTAACAATGTTGGATTAAAACATAGAGCGAAATTTGCAGATTTGTGGGAAGAGTGGGGAGTGAATCTTTGAAGAGTTAGTGCTATATTATTAACTGTCTTTCCAAATTGCTTCAGTTTGTCCACCAACATCATGCTAATGACGATATCATATCATGCTTCGACACCACCACATACCTTTTATTACCAAAAAAATGATAATCCTCCAAACTTGCTGCAGGCTCGTTCGATAATGGATTTTTGAGCTATACCTTTGAGCAAGTCAAAGAACCCACAAATCTTGGATCGCTAGTAAATACAACACATGACAATCAACGAAGTACAAAGACGCGTAGCAATAGCCAACAGAACTCTCCATACTCTTCAGAAACATCTGAGAAATAAAAACCTAAAACGTGCAGTAAAGCGTAACATTTACAATACCTTAGTATGACCGGTTTTGATATATGGGACTGAAACCCCATATCTTTGACCCCCTCCCTTGAAACCTGCCATAAAATATATTTGAGAAAAAAATACTTCGAAAGATTTTTGAGACCGTTAATGAAAATGGTCTATGGTGTCGAAGACATAACTTTAAATTATACCAGCTATACGCAGATCCAGATATTGTGAAATGTATTAAGGTGCACAGACTAAGATGGATTGGACACGTTGCTAGGTGCTATTGTGTACTCATATAATAAGTGCACGAAGAGATTGAAATTCGCAAACCCAGAGGGCAGGAGAGGCACAGGACGACTGCTTAAAAAAAGTATTGATGATGTGGAAGAATCTAAGGATCAGATGATGAAGGAACTTGCTAGGAATCGACGGTAGTGACTTCTCTGAGAGCTTGCCAAGTTCTACAAAGGTTTGTAGAGCTAATTGTGATGATGATATAATTAAGAATAACGATTATTATAACCTGCGAGCTTATAGACGATACAGTTTCCAAATTTGCGTGAATTTTGGGACACTCGTTATATAGGAAGAAGCAAATAATAGTAATACCATTAAGTATGACTCATCTTGAGAAGAATCAATGAGGATTTAAATAGTGAAATGATGTTTAATTTCAGGTAGTCGATAACAGATCAAAGACGGGGTTTATGACTTACTTAAAGAAGTAATTACTAGTGCCGTTAAGGTATCAATGTACCGGTTTGTTAAGTGTTTGATAGGTTTTTAGAAATGACACACATACATTTATAACATATATAAAACAAAAGTTAGGAAGTGCGTTAAATTAATGGACATTTTTAACATAAGAGTTAATATAAAATTTAAAATCTAACAACAAATGTGAATAATAATCTGTGTTTCCTCCTGCAGCATTAATTACAGCTTGACACCGCCTTGGCACACTTAAAATTAGATGATTAATTTTGTTTTCAGGCAATAGGATTCATGTCTGTGTAAGAAGATCTTAAAGACCTTGTCTAGTATGAACATTGTGCAAATGAGAAGCAATTCGTCTCTGAAGCACATCCCATACATGCTCGATGGAATTAAGATCTGGCGATCGTGCTCGCCCCAGTAAAAGTGTAATATCCTCATTATGAAACCAATCACTTACTGCTGCTATAGTGTGTAGCCTTAAATTATTCTGCATGTAACGCAAATCAGGGCCTACAGCAGTGAGAAAGGGGAGAACAACAGGTTATGAGAAACGATTAATATATTAATATTGATTCAAATTGCCTTTCACCAGGAAAGTGACAGTTCGACGATGAAAAATTATTTCAACCCATATCATAACTCAATAACTTTCAATTAAATGAGGTTTTGACCGCAACCCCCGGTAATTTTCATAGTTGTCTTGGTTGAACCTTTTATGTATTATTGAAATGTGAGATTCTTTTCACTCTGTCGGCATTTCAGCTCTGTTAATACAGTTCTTGAATAATTGCGTCGTTGGTGGACTATAATGGATTATAGTACCCAGATCCATATTTGATTAGCTCCATAGGTATTTCACCAGGGCCAGGGGCTGTTCCGTTCCATTCAACTTCTTGCAAATTTTTGTTAGATACCATTATCATTCATTAGTGTCTATGTTATCAGCATTTATAAATATGTCTGGTTCCAGTTGGTAGATCTTTGTGTTAAAGTGTTTGTTCCATCTTCCTGTTGTTATTGGTGATATGAAATGGTGTCTCTATTTTTCTTTCCTTATGTTCTTTGTTATTTTCCAGCCTTTAGTGCTTCTTCTACCACGTATGTATATAATTATCTTGTTGCAATTTTTTCTTACTTGGGATGCTGTGTATGATTTTTGTCTTTTATCCTTGATTTCATTTTCGATTTCCTAATTCCACTTATAGGGTTTCCTTTGTTTTTCATCTGCTTCTTATAGTCCGTACGCTTTATGTGCTGTGTATATTGTTTCTATTAAGTAGTATGTAGTGTATTGTTTAGTTTGATATATTTTTGTACAGTCTTACACTGTGATATACCAAGCTGTTTAGATAGTATCTTCTTTCTTTTGTTGTTTCGTTTTGGTGTGCATTATTGGGTTCTTTGTGTGTAACTTATTCTAGTCTTTAGAAAGTAATGGTCACTCCCACAGCTTGGTCGTAGGCATATGTCTGAATTGTCAATATGAATGAGGCAGATAAAATTAAATTATTAGATTTTGTTATTACCAATAAACAAAACAAAATTTGTTTAATTTTAAACTAAGGTTGTGTTTAATTCCTATTAAAGATAGTAAATAATATTAAAATGCTGCAAGAAAATAGCTTTAGAACACTATTTTGCTACTTTTTCACATTTGATAGTTGTTTGACAAGTATTTTCAATTAAAATAAATCTAAAGATATTAGCCAATATCACCACGAAACATTTTTATTCATTCCCTCTTCTATATATCAATAAAGTATTTCAATTCTATCTATGTGATGTGCAAAATCTATTCTTCCTATCTTATGATACGTATTAAAATAGTTTCCAGACGTGTCTTAAATGTTTTGAGAACGATCCCCTTTTTGTAAACAAATAATAAATAGTGAACAGTTGCGTTCATATTGGGCCAAACTAAATGTAAATCAACTACATCAGTTGCCACTTTATTTGTACAGAAAGAACCTATTATATTCCCGATGAAGCTAATATCAATAAATATTTACTACAATATAGTGCGCAAGATATAACTTTATATAATTTATATTATATGATACAACATTTATTGTTAATGGTACTTAAGAAATCGCATAAAATGATCTTGGACAGTTCTAAAAATGGTACAAAAATACAAACATCAAAAAGTTATTTTTATTAACCTCACTTTTATTACAATATATCTATACAATCTCAATCTAAATATTTAGGTAGATATTAAACAATAAGTTCTGATCCTGACTGGACTGATCCGATTAAAACTTAAAAGAGTAGACAAGGCTAAACCCAGTCAGAGAATAGCATGGAGTAGTGCTGACCAAGGACAGCAACAGAAATATGAATACATGGTAGACACGCAGTTACGAGTCTAAGACAATAGCTCCCACTAAGGAGAAGATACTGTCTTGGAGGCAGCAGATCAAAGTATACAGAAAGAAAACCGCAAACATAGAACACCATGCATGACAAACGAAATATTACAAATTATGGAGAAGAGACGGATGGTAAAATACAAAAACCTAACAAGATACAAAGAACTCAACAGGGAAATTGAGAAAAAAATTAATGTAGCTAAGGAAGAGTGAATGAAAGAAAAATGTAAAGGGGTGGCAGATTTGCAAATGAAACATAAAGATAGAGAACTACACAGAACGGTTAAATTAGCTGGAATATGGAAACCCAAACACTTATCGATTGTAATAAACAAGAAAACCAAATGGAATTAGACCCTGAAAAACACAAAGAAATATGGGAGCAATATCTTAAATATTTGTTTATTCCTCTGTCCAAGTACATAATATCTAGATATTTGACTTCATCACCTCATGGGATTCCTTTACCGTTTAAGCATACAGTCGCACATGTTTCCCTAGTGGTAAATGTTAGGTGTGGTGATTTGTTTTCATTTAATTTGACTCTCCATTTGTCATCCATTGTTGTATTTTATTTAAGTTATTTTTTAGAATTTTAAGGCTATTTTGGGTCTTTTTTTTCTTCTTCTTCCTCTTTATAAGCAATTCTGCTTGATCATTGGTGGATTAATATGGGAGAGTGTTGTACCTCTGGACACTGTCGTTAAAACTGTTGTTTTCTCCTTGTTGGAAAGAATTTTTGCTTTACAATAGTTTCGCTTCATAAATATAAAGATTTTGGAATTTAGTTAGGCTTGTGAATTTTTCGTGTTACAAGTAAATAATTAGCGAAAACAGAAAAGTTGGTTTGTTACAAAGTTGTAGCTTTCATCCATAATTTCCCTGAGAAGAAATATAATATGTTTGCTATTTAAAACTTGTGTTCACCAATCCATAAACCTTAAAAAATTAATGTGGTTTGGTAGTCGTAAACATTGTTGTACCTTGGGACATTACGTTTGTTGTACCTTAGGCCTGGCCAAATTGATTGATTTAACCAACCATCTTATATTGAATCATTTTTGGAAAGAATCCGCGTCTACAAGTTTCCAAACAAACAAAATAATACAAGAAAAACACCCATTAAAACCATGTTTGGAGCAAATTACCAAGACTTTTTACATTCGTATTTAAGCTGTTTACATACATAAAATTCTGTTATCTATAAGAAGTTTAATACATACTGACTCTATCATTTTTGTATCTTGTTTTGTGACTTTCATCGTTTTCCCCAATTATGGTATGTATTAAAGATTTATTGTACTAAAAATATTACGTGAATACACCTACTTTGAGCTAAGTTACACTATTAAGTGGCCAGTTAGAATAGTAGTATTCGTATTATATAGTATTTATTTTGTCTTTTTAGCCCATTTTATAAATTCTTACGTTTTAAACTTTTAATTTGAGTTTTCTCGTGTTTCTACTCAGATTGACTCTCATCGTTTTCCCCCTGACCCTTCAATTATAAAAGGCTTTTCCAAACTGCTAAAAAACTTTTTACAATAAAATTACTGCAACATTTGAGACAAGAGAATAAGTAATTGCACATAATTTTGAAAGTTTTTCTACAACTATTATACGCTAAAAATAATACTTCAATACATGGAAGTTTTTAAATCTTATTCAACATAATGTTTTGTCAAATATAAAAAAACTCTTGATTTTATAGTTCGACTTTTAAGAAGAAACTAATTTATGTCATATAGAAAGAATACTGCGTCTGTTATGGAGTCAAAGACATGCAGGGTATTTAAAATGATTCATTGTGAATACAAAATACATACCCAGAAGGTTCACAACAAGACTATAACGTACCTGAGGTATTAAATAATAAAATAACTTTTCCAAGAAATGAGATGTAAAATCAGGGTTTTGCCCACCCGAAATATAAATTGCTGGTTATTTAATAGATTTGTGGTGAATTTAGGTACAGTAATTCCAGAAGTAGACTTAATGATACAGTTATTTATAGACCCACGTATATTACGATTGTAGTACTGTCTGAAATGGGTTAATGACTTTGAAATTAGGCCTGGTTCTAAAAGACAGGGCCTTACTCTTCATATTTTAAGATTCTTTAAAAAATAATTAATGAAGACAGATTAATGAAGGACAATTTTGGTAAGATAAAAAGATTACGAATGCTCGATATACGTTTATTGAAGGTTTGTCTACTGGATTAAAATTTTTAAGCGGCAAAGGGTCATCGTTTGATAGTCATTCATATTGGATGAGATAAAGGATTTGTTAATCAAGGTTTATTAGAAGTTGTTTCAAGGTCTATATTATAAGAAACGACCTCTGATATATTATAATATTTTATTGGTCAAAAAATACATTTCCTACCGATTAATTCTGTTGTAGTTATGGACAGTGCCAAGTAACTTAAGTGACAATGAAGATGGAATCAAAATCAACGGACAGACTATTAGTAATCTTCGCTATGCTGATGATACAGTCATAATAGCTGATAGTCAAGAAGCGCTACAACGACTAATATATAGAATAAACACTGAAGGAGAACGACTGGGCTTGAAGATTTTATATAGACAAGACGAAGGTAATGGTGGTTAGTAGAACATGAAATATGCAATTAAATATAAGGGTAAACAATAAGAACATCCAAAAGGTCCCCAAGTTCAGATATCTAGGTAGTTGGATAAACTGAAGATCTAGATCCATGCATAGAGATACGTAGCAGGATTGAGCAAGCCAGAACAACATTTAGTAATATGAGAACCTTGCTAAGCAACAGCAGCCCTAACTTAACGCTTCGATATCGCTTTGTAAAATGTTACATTTACTCCATACTGATATGGTGTAGAAACCTGGACCATAAAGGCCAATGTGATGAACCGATTGAAGGCCTTTGATATGTGGGTATTTAGAAGACTACTTAAAATTCTCTGGTCAGATCACACAACAAATGTGGAAGTATAAAAACTGCTTATCTGGGTCATAAATTTTGAAATTCCAAGTACCAGTTCTTGAAGCTTATTATGGAAGGAAAGATAGAAGGAAATGGGGCATCGGAAGAAAGAAATACTCATGGCTTAAAAACATAAGGGATTGGACAAACCTCGATGCCCATACACTCTTAAGAGCCACACAAGATCCAGAGGAGTATGCCACAATTGTCGCCAACGTCCACTAATTGGATAGGGCACCATAAGAAGAATATGTGTTGTGTATATGATTGTAGACAATGTATTTCGACCTTCTATTACTTCGCCGTTTTGGTATGATCTTAACTTTTTTTAGTATTGGCAACCAAAGCCTGCTACACGTTTTTCTTAGTTAAGTAGGATCATGGCTGCTTCTTTGACTTTTCCCTTTTTTATGTCCATTTCTTTCACGATTATTGGTGCATCTTTCCATTGTGGTCTGTTATCGTTGTTCCTGATTTCCGGAATCGAAGTCGAAACGTCAAATACTAGTTAATTAAAATTTTGATTTTCATCACAACTAATAATTGTGACTTAATTCCATATAAACAAATATTTAAATTAGACTTACCACAAGAAAGTGGTAGATATACTTATATGTATATATTTTCATGTAATGAACTGATATTTGTTACATTATTAAAGTTATCCCCGTTGATTAGAAGCTATTTATTTTTATGCATTTCCCTAATGAGCACATTAGAAACTTCACGTACCACCATATTCAGTGTGTGGTCTTCATTCAAGTGTTCATACCCGTATGAGACCAAAATCTGAATTTAGTAACATGGCGTGAAGTAAGTCGGCTAGCTGGGGCATCCTTAACACAGTGGTGGGTTGATGGTTTATACTTGCGGTATGAAATGATTATTTGCGGTATGAAAACCAGTATGAAAAACCCAACACCAAAGGGTTTTGGTTTTTAAAATAAATATACTGTCACTCATATGGCACTAATGTCTCAATATATTTTATGTTTTGTCAATCTCTCAGTTGAGATGTTAAATGTTAGAATAAGTGAACATCGGTCTTATATTAAAAATAGAGAATTTGATAGATCTCAAATATGTAAACACGCATGGGATAATGAACAGGGGTTCAATGGAATGATTTAAATATAGTCCTAAAAGAAACAGATCGTAAAAAGAGAAAAATCAAAGAAGCGGCTCTAATTATGCTAAATGAGACCAATTCCTCGGCATAATGTAGTAGGATCTGGTAACTCATATTGAAAGAAGAAGTTATTAAAAAGAAAATACCAGTATTAGTAAGTCAGTAACATATCGAGGATACATCATTTATGTTTTTTAAATAACAAATATATAAAATCAGAATTAAGTGTTTATTGAAGGTAAACTAAATACACGATCAAATACTTACTATGTCGGGATAGTATTATGAGGTTTTTTCCTGGTTTTTCCCTCATAATTTAGTATGGAACCACTAACAGGAGAATTTTACTGTCATCATGGCATGTGTTTGTCTTTTTAAAGACCAATTACATGCTATGATTATTTCTGACGAGTATTCCCAAGTTAAAGTTGATTTCATGTTGTCGAATGAACTATAGTCGGTTCGCTATATTTACGCGGGTTTCGGATTAACAAAATTATGCTAATGACTCATTGATAACCAGTTGCAGTAAACGACTTCCCAGAAAATTAGGTAAAAACTGCATTAATGGTCATATTTTAAAATACATTAAAATAACATTAGGGTAGGTATAAATTTGTTACAATATTGCGGTTGAATTGATTCTTTGCCAGTGTTGACATTGTATGTTTGGTGGAAATATTTAAAAATGCCTAGACGTGTGTTAGATGCAGATAGTCTAATTTGTAGTGTACATAAGTATTTTACGGATGAAAAAGAAAATGGCGGTCCTTTAAAATCGGTAATGTCTGTTCAACAACGCGTATGTGATGCTCTAGGAATTAGTGAAATCAAACTAAGAGGAGTATTACAAAATCGCAATAATGAACGGCCGAAAGAAGATCACCGAAAAACTCGCCTATCATTGAAAACGAAAGATATTCCAGATGAAAAAAAATTTGAAATTCGTGATACCATTTATCGAATGCGAGCCAACAAGGAACATGTGACCTTAAATACAATTCTCTTGGAATTAAAAGATAGAAAATTTGACGAAATTGACAGAACAAGTCTATGGCAAGTGATACATAATTTGGGTTTCAAATTTCAAAAGGAGGATAACAGAAAAGCCGTTTGTGAAAGAAGTTCTGTTGTGCATAAAAGAATTAACTTTCTAAGAAAATATTCTAAATTAAAAGAAGAAAGGGCAAATTTTATATATTTAGACGAAACATGGATATTTTCTAGGGTGCAACCAAGAGAATATGGCAAGATGATAACGTAAAGTCTATCAAACATACTGATGGAGAAGGAAAGCGACACATAATTTTACACGCAGGAGGGAAATCGGGTTTTATAGAAGGTGCTGATTTAATATTGTCATCTAAATCAAAATCAAGTGACTATCACGATAATATGAACACAGAAATGTTTGTAAAATGGTTACATGAAAAACTTCTCCCAGGTTTAAGTGAGCCCAGCGTAATTATTTTAGACAATGCACCTTACCATTCTGAAGTATTAAACAAAAGTCCAACGAATTCTTGGACTGTTAATAAAATTAAAGAATGGTTGACAAAGAAACATATACCAATTACACAACATATTTTAAAATCAGAATTATTACGCTTGGCAAATATCCACGCAAAACCAAAAACATTTGTTGTGGATCAGATTATTGAAAGTTACGGTCATCAAGTTTTACATCTGCCACCGTATCATTGCCAGTTTAATCCCATCGAATATATATGGGGAATAGCAAAACAATATTATGACAACCATATTGGGCCTAACGGTTATAGCGACGACGCAGTTCGGGAAACTTGGCGAAAGGCACTTTCAATTGTAACTCCAGAAGTGTGGTGCAACTGTATATTCAAGTGCGAGAAACTAATAGAAGATTGGTGGACTCGTGAAAATAAAATAAACGAAATAAGTCCAATTATAATAACAATTAATGGTGATGACAGTGATGATGATGACGATTTTGATATTTTTTATGATAATGACTGATTTTCATTTTTGTTGCCAAGTTAAATTTTTTTATTTTTCATTAGAAATTCTCTCCATGGAACAAATATACATAGACCATATTTTCTATGTGAAGTGTAATATAAAATTATTATTAGGTTTATATTAGCCACATTAGACTCCATTAATGCAGTCATTCTCCTTATTATACTGTAAATTATATAAAAGATTTTCCATTATTATTTAATTAAAAAAGTTATGGATTATTTTTCATTTCATTTGATCAGTTGAAATTTCCCCAAAGAGCAGGAAATTAAAACTGGGTACTTACAATAAAATTTTTAATCCGAAACCCGCGTAAATATAGCGAACCGACTTTATCTTATAAGTAAAGTCGTCCCAGGAGCGCGACTTATCAATGTTGGCAATATCATTTTAAAGTCGTCTACTTTAAAATGTATAATGTATGTCTGAATTGTCAATATAAATGAGTCAGATAAAATTAAATTGTTAGAAGAATTTTTCCCTAAGTAACTAAAATAACAAAATTTGTTTAATTTACTAATGTTTGTATGTTGAAAACGATTTCCGAAGTAGAAATTGAAACGTCAACAAACGTATTTTAACCTTTAATTGTGGCTTATTCCCATTTAAATAGTAATTTCTTTACAGAGTTAATAAATTGATCGTATAAAGATGTCCAGATTTTTTGTACAGCAGTATAATTTAACTGCCTGTATATACACACCGTTTAGTTATTTTCTCCATTGAGTTGATAAGTTATCACATATAAATAATCTTCAAAGTGGCAACAAGTTTGTATAATGTATGATTCACCATATCCCTTGTTAAAGATTACAATAATTTCTCTGTATTGTTAGAGTATGATTCACTAAAATATCGGAAAATGTATTCAAATGCGTTAAAAAATTTATAGGCTGTATCGTTATTTCTATGATTCTATTGATTCTAATCATTTTGATTAAAAACACTCTAACCGTTCTTCTTAAAATTTCCCAACGCTACAGATGATTAAATTCAGAAATTATTTGTTTTATACCCTGCATTTACATGTCCGTAATAAGTCCAGAGGCGTGACATTATTTTTATCTATTAGTAAAATGAGTATAAAATAATACAGGAAGAACATTTCTAGACAATCTTAATTTCCCGGCTTACATGATTTGTGGAACTAACTTATGAAGAGGTAAACAACACCATGAATAGAACAGAAATTGATAAGGCAACAGGTTCTGATACTTTTACACAGAATTCTTCTTCTTAACGTGCCCCATCCCTAAGGACATCATGGCCCATTTGACTCTATCTGCAGCCGTTTTGAAAAGTTCTATTGACGTTTTTCCACTCCATTGTCTCAGATTCTTCAACCATGACGTGAGTCTTAGATACATTATATAGATAGGTTAGATATAGATATTAGATTAGATATAGATTATAGATAGATAGATGTAGATATTTTTAGATACGTTCGTGTATCAGT